>CAVLEF010000002.1:600000-780000 GCA_963661955.1 Leptosia nina | reverse complement strand
AATAAAATAACTATTTTACGCGAAGTCGCTGACACAGTACTGTACTACACAAGATAATAATTTACATGATATTAATTCAAATATTCTTAGAGGATTAAAAATCCAAATCCCTGCTACAGAGAACAGTTATATGGGTACCTACAGTAAGTATTTTAATATATAAAACCTTGAAACAAAATTTATTTGCTTTTTAATTATGTATAATAAAAAGTTTAAAAAAGGAATGACAAGGACTTTCTCAATTGCAAAGACGTTCATGTTTGGCAGGCAAAACACAACAATGTTAGGTAGAAGGATTGTGAATTTAATGATTAATACCAAGGTTAAACCTAAGTTTCATTTGCCTAAGCGCAAGTTTGCGCAGACCGGCATCGTTGTATCTGGACCTCCGAGGATGCCGTGCTCATACGCGGTAATAACGTATTTTAGTTAGTCATATGTTACTACTCGACTGCCGGAACCGGATTACTTAATGTCTGGTGAAGATATTTAATGGAATAGTTTAAAATAACGTTTTATCATTTTCAGGAAAAAGTATTCCACTGTTTCTTTATAACAGCGTTTTGGCTGGCACCGGTTTTATACTTCTTGACGCAAGTGAAGGTATGGAGACGCGAGTATATTCAAGGCCCGAAGGAATAAAGTATTGAACGCATAATTTTGTTTTATTGTAACTTAACATATAGTTCTTACAGTAACAGGCATTAACATAGCCCAAAAAGTTGTACAATCCGTCTGCATATCTGCCGAATGTTGTCTTCGGCTTACATGGTGTTCCAAAGACCCTAAAACTTTACTTTGCAATGCGAGGCAAAACTTTTCTGATACCTTAAACATAATTGCTTATTTTATTTAAGAGTCTCCCCGTGACCACGGCTGCTGCAAAGCATCGGAAACGTCGGGCCGAAGTTAAAAATCATTTTGAAATAAGTTTAACTCGCATTTTAAGCCGTTAAAGCTCCGAAATATTTTCATTTTGGTAACAGATATCACATAATAATATATAAAGATAATGTGAAGTTCGCATAGATGACAAAAAACTTTAGTAAGATAAAAGGTTCTTTATTCTATAGCAAGTCTGTAGTTAACTGTTAAACTGTATTGCTTTTGCTGTGGACTGATGTTTGTTGTTTACAATTTACAAACTACACATGCATTGTATTGTATTAGCATTTAGCCCGTTTTAGTAATAAATGTTAACATATTTAGGTATTCCTATGCAACAGTGTGATATAAAATAAACCATGAAGGAATCAAAACAAGGACAAACACCTATTGAAGATTTACAAGAACTCCGTAACTACTTCGCGAGTCATAATGTTGTGCGCGAATATATAGCTCATACCTCAAAAGTTCACTCAGTCGGCTGGTCTTGTGATGGTAGACGTCTTGCTTCGGGTTCCTTTGACAAAACAGTGGTCATATTCAATTTGGAGAGAAATAGACTTGTAAGTATCACCACTGTTTAGTCTGGTCAGCATTTGGAAACACACTACTGAATACCGGCTGTTGCCTAAAAATTCAATTTTATGAGAAACCCATTATGCATTTTTGGAGAACCCGTCATCTAAAACTTCAAAGAGGTTATAATTGCAATAATGTTTAGTCCACTGTGCAACCAGGTGATGATTATAATGGTTAAAGATCTTAAAATAATATAATAAGTAGGCATTTAGTCGCAAATAAATTGTATGGATCTTTCTGAGACCCTTCAGCTCATTCATGCCAACATTTCCCAGTAATTGAAAAAATCTTTACAGGTCCAAGACTTTGTGTTCCGTGGCCATACGGGATCTGTTGATCAATTATGTTGGCATGCATCTCATCCTGATCTACTTAGCACAGCAAGCGGCGATAAATCAGTGAGAATATGGGATGCAAGGTATGTTAAATGTTACACAAAGAGGAAAGTCAGTTTGTTGAAATTGCAGGTTTAGAATTAGTTTTTAAGCTCAAGTTAATGAGTATAATTTTACCCGTACATGAGACAACATACAGTTTTAGTACAAATCCTGGTTTGCACTTCTAGGTTCTATGTAATAAAATAGGTGTTGTCAGTTGTTCATATACAGTTCTTTACAGAAAAAGGCCACATAATTGTCAATAGGTTTTATAATATCTCCACTACAAAACAAAATAAGCGTCCCCTTTTTTCCATTTACTTGCTTTAGTCAGAATTATTAAAGATTTGGTAAAATATGTAACATTAGGACAACACATACATAGACCATAATACTTTCAGATCACATAAGTGTGCAGCTGCAATATCAACAAAAGGTGAAAATATAAATATAGCATGGTCTCCCAATGGATCCACCATAGCAGTGGGAAACAAAGAAGATCTAGTCTCATTTATTGATGCAAGGAATTATAAAGTTGTGAGTAATTATGACGATAATCAAAGATTAAGGAAAATGCTGATAGCCTTGTTTGTAAAATGGTAGCAATGCATAGATAATAGTTAACAGGTCTTCAGTGGATTCGATCGATTTCATGTTAAAAATATAAAACACATAAAATATATGTTTTTAAATACTGTCTATGTTTACGGAGTAGTAAATTTAAATCGGCCCGACGTTCAAATACCCCCGAGACCACGGCTGCTGCAAAGCATCGAAAATGGACCGAAGTTAAAAATCATTTTCAAATAACTGTAACTGATATATCGGTTTTAAACCGTTAATGTTTTATTTAAATATATTTTTTATTAAATACATAATTATTTACTTCATTGAAAATTTAAAATTGGTATTAATAGAAATATTGTAGTTCTGCCCAAATTCAGGTCAAGTTTTTAGTAGTAGATATAATTTGCAAGCCAAAATAGATTGATACATATCCTGTAAATTAATAATCTGAACATTACAATCATCCAGAAACTGGTTATTAATACAATTATTGAGATTCTACTGTTATGTCTTTTTGATTCAGTCTAACCATTTATTTAACCTAGATTTCATTTCTACTCATGAAATCTTTGCAATATTTTATATTTACTGAAAATCAGTCAATGTTTTTATAGGTAACTGAAGAGCAATTCAACTTTGAAGTGAACGAGATATCTTGGAATAGCACTTCAGACCTTTTCTTCTTAACAAATGGATTGGGATGTGTTCATATACTAACGTAAGTTTTGTAACTGCCTTTAACTAAAGTGTATCTTTATAATATTATCATATACTATCATAATCAGAAATTAGTTATTTTAGTACTATATTTTTACTATTGTTTTAGATATCCATCACTTGAGTTGCAAACAGTTCTAAAAGCACATCCAGGGACTTGTATATGCATAGAGCATGAACCGACAGGACGGTACTTTGCGACGGGCTCAGCTGATGCTCTAGTTTCATTGTGGGATGTCAATGAACTGGCATGTCTGCGAGTGTTCTCTAGGTTAGTTTAAAAAAATTACATGTTTGGGCTTGGATTCTAACCAAAAAGTAAAAGTAACTATTTCTAAGCAATCTCAAAGGTATGGTAAGATTGGGGTAAGTGGTTTTTATGGCTGGGTGCTTTTTCTTGGTCCTGGTAAATTATGTACAAATAACAATTTTTCAACAGGAAACAGTATGTACAACGGAGGTCCTAAATATTTTGCAAATCAAAGTTAACAAAAATGCGTATTTAAGTTTTTCAATAAATAATTTATTGTGAAATCCAATAGATTGTAATAATATATAGGAATATGTAAAGTTGTTGTGTTGTGTAGTTAGTATTTGAAATCTTTACTGCAGCCTCTCTAACGAAGGCCTGGGATAGTAGCCAATTCCCTCTCCTAAATCCGGTTCCGGGTTAGCTTGTTATACTTATTAATCATAATACACCTCTAAGATTGAATTTCTTTACCAGATTGGAATGGCCTGTGAGAACATTATCGTTCAGTTTTGACGGAAGATTGTTAGCTTCAGCGAGTGAGGACCACATCATTGATATTGGAGATACAGAAACAGGTACCTACTACATTAAAAATTTTGTACTTGAAAGCAAGATGTACAGGGATCTTTTGTTTAACTCCCGAGATTAGAAATCTCACGATAATAACATTGATCACTGCAATAAAAAATTAAAATAGGATACAAAGCTAAACTTTGTTTACCCTCCATTACTAATCTTGTAATCATCAATATTTAATAACATAAATTTTTAACAGGTGAAAAAGTGGCTGAAATACCTGTGCAGGCGGCTACGTTCACAGTGGCTTGGCATCCATCGCGGTACTTGATAGCGTTCGCCTGCGAAGACAAAGAGCCCCCGGAACGAAAGCGCGACGCTGGCAACCTCAAACTCTGGGGCCTCAGTAGTAGCTAGCCTCAACTGTCGACAAGTTTCGAACGATAAAAAATAACGATAGTAGACTGGTAATTTTATTCTCTAATGCAAAGTGTGGTCTTGTTTATTAGATTTTTTGAAACGTCATATCTATACTAATATTATAAAGCTGAAGAGTTTGTTTGAACGCGCTAATCTCGGGAACTACTGACTCGAATTGGTTCATTATTTTTGCGTTGGTTGGAGCGTTTAGGAAAGGGTATAAAACGTCGATCAACACATCGTAACACTGCAAATCAATTGGGGCGAAGATACCGCGGGTAATGTGGATAATTATGTTTAAGGGACTCGATTGTGTGCGCTGAAACTCAAACTTATGTTTGAAAGAGTGATTCTTCTTTAAATGATCTTAAAAAATGTCCCCGACAGTATGTCTATAAGATTAACTCGAACGGCGGGACGCGGACAACTTCGTGAGTAACGACGAATGGGAGTAACTAACTTTGCACATAACTTACATGTAAAAAATAATATTTTTTAACAGCAAAAACCTTGTGAGTCCCGTCTTCAATAATTTCTGAACCCTCAGTGGATAGCATAGGACATTGTTTTTAACGTATTAAGTAAAAAGCAAGTAAATAAATCATATGAAAACGATAACGTTGTGGTCTTAAGGTCGAGTTTCGCCAAAGCAAAGCTTAGATTTTAGCCTTAAACACCTGCAGACTTGTAAATATTTTTCTAATAAAACAACTTATAAAACATTAAAATATTTATTAATATCACATTTCTTAACTTAAATTGTTCCAGTAGTTATATTCTACTACCAGGTCTCCGTTTGGAATCTCCCAGTATTTATCATACTTTGCATAAAACCATCCGCATTGTCAACGCTTTTCAGGACGTCTTCGACGAACGTGTCCCTTACGTTCTTGGGCATATTTTTCGAGTTGCCAGATATAAATACGTACGCCCCTTGATTGATGATTAGGTTGTGTAGTTGCTCTCTATTTTCTGCTATTTTGTGTTGGACATATCTGTAACAATAATAGAATTTTGTTGGTCTGTGGAATTTCAAAACAGATCGACCAATATTTTTTACGGACTTTTTGTACGGTCTATAGTATGACGCGGTCCCCTTTTTATATTGAAAAAAAAAAAAATCTAAACACATACAAAAAGTTTTCATAACTAGGATTAGACCCAGACTGGAAATTATATTAACTGACTGTAGAACTTGAGTAGTACACATTTAAATAAAATATTTAAACGGTTTAAAACGCGAAATACACTCCTTCCGCCACCCCGTGACCACGACTGCTGAAAAGCATCCGAAACGTCGGGCCTAATCAAATTAATTTATAGGCAAATAGATCATATCTACTTGGGCAAAGCTTAATTATGCAACTCTCAACAATTGAACCCAGAGAAAACATCACAGAAATATTGTTGTTCTAATACAATAGTACCATTTTTACTAACATCTTATTCTCTTGGTCCCTAGAAAAGGCGCAATACAACGTCACGTTTCTATCTCTCTCCCACGCCTCCAACTCGTCGCGACAGTGGTAGTCTCCGTCTCTGTACCGGCATCCGAAGAAGAGGTGTAAAATATGTTTGTCAGCTATATTGAGAGCTACCCTCTCTTGTATGAGATTTCGGAAGGGCGCTAAACCGGTGCCCGGACCGACTAGGATTAATGGAATATTCTGGAACAAACAAGTTTTACTTTCCACCTCACTTCACAACACAATGATCCTTAAGTACTCTATGTAGTTAAAACACTTTAACGGTTTAAAACGCGAAATATATTAGTAAACTTAATTGAAATTGTGTCTCCCGCGACCACGCTGCCGCAAATGATCTGAAACCTCGGGGCCGTAGTTAAAATAATTTTCTAATTTGTTTAACTAATATATTTCTCGTTTCGAACCGTCTAAGCGTTTCATTCAAACAATGGTCCTTCACATTTCTGTATACCGACAAACGATGGAATTTTTTAAATTACGAAAGCATACTCACAGCAGCAGGAAATCTAAATACTCCTTTCTTTATCCAACCATACACTTTGTCCCCAATGTTTAGACTTTTCAGCCAATTGGACCCCAAGCCCAATCGGTGTTTCTTTATTTTCGTTTGATATTTCACTACAGCAACTAATAACTCGATGTTTCTTCCTGAAAAGGAGATAAAATTGAATTTTACAAGACTTAGGACTCTTCGTAAGAAAATAAATGTCTAAATACAAAACAAACCTTGTGAAGGCAAACAGCTACTGGCGATAGAGAAGGACCGAGGTTTGATTGTGGAAAACAATTCAAATAACACCTCAATGGTCAATTTTGAAGCCGATTTGTGAAAATCGTGTAAAACCTGTTGAACCAAAGAAAACATTAGGAAAGAGATGGTGGTGGACAAGAACTCTAGATTTTATACTAAGGAACTTGTACTTGAAATTTTTGTTGCTCAGTTATATCAAGGAAGGCTTTAGGCTATATAAAATCAAGCTGCGACCAAAAGGAACGAAGAAACAGGAAAATGTGAAAAAAAAACGCTTCTTTTCATCTTACAGTTATTTAACAGTTCAAAATATCCAAAAAAAATTACGATATGTTTTTTTTTAATAATGATCTAAAAAATTAAACCGTTTTTATAGTAATCAAATTTCGTCGATAACCTCCATAAAGCTACAATTTAAAAAATGTATGCCAGGTCAGGTATATTTATATATTTAATAGAAAACATTGTTATATTTAATAGAATTTGCAAGCAATACACTCGGTATACTATAAAGTAATTAAAAATAATTTTATACCTCTAAAATAGTTCGTTTAGGTCGTCTACAATAAGTTAACCATTCCTCCTGGCCCTCTGCAGAGCTGAGCTCCCTACACTTATCTCTTTCTAGCCTATCGTCTGAAATTAGTGCTAGAAGAGAGAAGACGTATTGCGTAGGATACGCCTTTAAATCCCAGTACTGTTCGGCTACCACATACATAGGTAATGGCTGCTTGAGAAATGGTGGTACTGGCATGTCTAAAATAGAAATTAAATAGCTAAAATTATTTGAAGCTATTATTGAAGATTATTTTCCTAAAAACTCGATTGGAAGAGCACATTAAGAGAATTTTAACCTTTTTCATTAATTATATTGCCAACAAAGGTGGACAGCGCTTCTTATTTAGTAATTTGGTTGGAGCATATCACATTCCATTTAATGAACCCCTTGCTTATCTGTCCTCTATTATTGTAGTAAATAAAAAATTATATTGACTTTAAGTGATAAACATATATTGGTTTTCTACATACAAATAAAACACACAAGTATTAGAAAAACATTTATTATTATTATTCCTCCTCCTGCCACCCATCTTCTTCGCTCAGGAAACGTCTCTTAGCTGCTGTGTTCATGTAGGGGCGTAGCGCCCATTCTGTATCAGCTGCATCTAGGGCTTCCAAAGTACCAAGTTTGATTTCATAAAGCTTCATTTGAAATCGTGGTCCTACTTCAGAGAGTTCTATTTCCTTGCCAGCCTGTAACAAATATTGCGTCGATATATGATGATAATAAGTGTTCACTACTTTCAAAAACTTATTTCTTTAAAGTTCAATAAAAATACAAAATAAATATCTGTTTAAAAAACTAACCTTTTTATACGTATGTTGTCTAAAGCAGACGTAATCATCATTATTTGCAAATGTAATGACTCGCTTTGAGTCAGGTTTCGGTACAGGAAACAGGTACTTTAGGATACTCATTGTCCTTTTACCTGAAAATGTTTTAGAAAATTAATTTTCATTGCATTACAAAATTTGAACACTATTTGAGGCAAAAAAAAATGATAATCAAGTATAATCATAAAAACTACATTATATTAAAAACTTACCTAGATCAGTTTTAAAATTGTGGAAGATCAAGTGAGGATACTGTTCACTCATCGGGCCAATGTCAGGGATATCATGTCTCATCACCACTCCTGATAATGTAAAAGATGCTGTGGGCCCATATGGAAGGTGGCATATTACCTGCAAGAAATACAGGAATAATAGAAGGAGGTAATTATGGAGCTTTATTTTAAAATGCCTTGTCAGAGGAAATTTTTTTTGGAAGAGTATAAAACAATCTTAGTGTAACACTCACCAAGCTATCTGGCACACCTCTGTGTTCATGAACAACAATAAAATCTGTTACATCATTAGCTCT
This sequence comes from Leptosia nina, assembly GCA_963661955.1. NCBI lineage: Eukaryota > Metazoa > Arthropoda > Insecta > Lepidoptera > Pieridae > Leptosia > Leptosia nina. The sequence continues at coordinate 771,524 of CAVLEF010000002.1, read as the reverse complement.
GCATGCGTGGATTAACTGTGACATTTCATAACCACCACGATTCATTCTTTGACTGTTCGGGAATATCAACCTAAAAATAAAGATAACATTAAAGCAACATAAGGTAATAAATTAACCTTGTAGTAAAAATTACTCTAAATAATTTGATTAAAATAGTGCTTGAGTGATGTAAATTACAAATATAACTAACCTTAGCTCTTTCACAAACATCTTTAACCTAGCACTAGGTTCTCTTGATGTGGTTATCATAATCTTTGGATCCTCAACACCTGCATACCTATATTCATCATCTTGGGAATTTAAGGTGTTGGCTCCACCACTGAATCCACCTATAACAGCAGCTCGCTCCGGCCCTAAACATGAAAAATAATGAATAAAATTTGTAAATTTTAGGTTAGGTTAGGAAATGAGATTTTAGTACGTTGATTTAACTTACCCTTATCATCGAATTCAAGCCTTTTCTGCAAAGCTAAAGCTTCTTTTCTCAAGTCGCCGTGGATTGGAATGTTTTCTTCTAAACATTTCTTTAATTGGTCTTTTTTAGCTTGAATACTTTTTTGTTTATCTTCAGCGGACTTTCTGTATAGATACTCGCGACGCAAACGCGCCTGTCTTCTCAACATATTGAAATACTTTATGCACTTATTAACCTAATACTTTTTTCAATTATATCGTAAATATTTTTAATAATGTGTATCAAAATCAACATAAACACATGTTGACTTTGCGCACAACTCGTTTGGCAACTGACATTTATAGATCCGACACGTTTGACATTTGACATAAAATCGTTGTCACAGAGTCTTTTAATATTTCCCTATAAGTATAAAAACTGCAGACACCGTAATTGAGTTCAAAGTTCAACCGATAATTATTCGCTACCTAAACATGACTTTTAAGTTATTCGTTCAAGGAATAGCTTTCTGGCCATTAAAAGTTTCTATTCAATCACAATGATTTCGTTTTTCTTCTTCCAAAATAAAAACAAATTCTTACCTTCATGGTATTCCTCTACATTCAACATATAATGAGGTTTTATATCAATGTTATGAGTTTCAAATATACTGAAAAGGTCATCTATGTCATCTTTGCTATTACGAGGTCTGATATTGAATACATCTCCAGGGCAATAGTTCATTTTTTCATCTTGCACTGTCTTGAAAGATATTAATCTCACATCCTAAAATAATATTTTGTTATTTAAGACTTATTGTAATCTTCAAATCTTACAACAGTAAATCTAAGTACAGTTCTTTAAGTAGAATAAATTTAATACTTACTTGAAAGTGTGTTTCATGGGTTGTCCTTTGATTACTGTCTACTTCTAAGTAGATGGGGTTAACGAAATGGTCAGTGTTGCTATTTCCAAAATACATGTCTTTATTTAACCCATTTTCGCAAGTCTCAATATCATTTTTAAAAAGTGATGTCCTCCACCGAGGAATAAATTTTGTAGCTCCAATATCTGAGTCTATATCTTGCATTGGTTTTAGTTTCCCATAGAATGATTGAAGCCACGGTATCATCACAGCATCATGTCCTAAGTCATGTTGATAATCGCAGAGAGCTGAAAATGAAAAACGATGTCATTATGAGGAGAAAAAATATGTGGCGATACAATATGTTCAATAATAAACAACAGTGTTTGAGATTAATGTAGATTTAAAAGCTTAACATATCATTGGTTGTTGGGCTATTTATATTTATTATATTATTTGTAACACAAAATTATCAATACATAACAGACACTCTGGATTTAGACATAATGTGATAAGTTAAACCCTTTTATGACTTAAATTTATATGTCATCTATAACATGTTTATCAAACAACTTGGAACACACCATCTATAAAGATAAGTAAAATGTGAATTAGATGTTTGATAACAGTTCATGATTTGTGTAATAGATAGAGTATTATGACACTCAAAATTATTTTTGGCATTTCCTTTACATAATGCTACTAAGTAGTCTCTGATATTATGGAACTTTTAATGCAACAAATTACACATATAGATTAAAGTTTTTTTTTACAAATTTATAACAATAGTGTGCTATCATATTCTAAATATCAGACATGTTCTTATAAGAACTATTTTAAGAAGAATAATCCACTCATTCACTGTAATTACTGATTACTTTTTCTTTGTAAACAATGCATGTTAATTATTAACTAAACCATAAACCCTCAATTTCTGAGTTATTTCTGAAGAGTTTAAAAAGTTGTTTGAAAAAAACGTAAAACTAATAAAAGTTGGATTAATTAGACATTAAAAATTGATTTGCAATTATGACATTATAATTTGTGAATGTTTTGAATAAAATTGGGAATAATTAGGAGCACAATTTTAAATGTTAAATACTGTCTATAGTTGACGCGAGTGGTACACATTTACATAAAACACTTTAACGGTTTAAAATGCGATATATTTGTTAAACATTTGAAAATGATTTTTAACTTCGGCCCGACGTTTCGGATGCTTTGCAGCAGCCGTGGTCACGGGGAGACCCGTGACCGCGGCTGTTTTATTTAAATAGGTAAATGTTTTTACATATTATTTTTAGATTAAATGCCAAATATAATAGATAAATACCTGTATCTAATAATGGTTGGGCACCTAACTGTATCAATCTCTTATGCAGCTTTTTAGCAGCAAAATTAAACTTGTCATATGACGAATCTCCCAATCCTATAACTCCGAACTTCAGATTCACCAACGAGTTGGTAGGGAGACTTTTTCGTAATAAAAACTTCCAGAATGACTTCATATTGTCCGGCTCATCGCCCTCCCCGGTGGTGGCACAGACAAACAGCGCATATTCTTCGTGAATGAGCCTCGATATAGGGTAATCGTCCATGGCCATCACAGGACCCTTAAGACCCAAGATCTTTGTTGTTCTCCATATTCTTTCAGCAATTTCTTGTGAAGTATACGTCTGACTGCCATATAAAATAATTATTCTAGTCGCCATCTCCATACCACTTACAATTCGACACAATTTACAGTATTTTAACCACTCCAAATCTTGACTGCTCAGCGCTTTCGAGTGTAAAGAAATAAGCAACGCTGGAGGAGTGGATAATGCAAATTGCTGAATAGTTCAAAAGTGTGTCACAAATAAACACTGCAATGGCCTTGAAATGTCAATGCGACAATTGACATTTTCCTGACGTTAGCAGTTCATAGTAAATAAGAGATTAAATAGTAAGACAAATGTCATTATCGTTTGTAAAGTTTTTTTCAAAACCCTCGCGGGAATATAAATTATTCTGATTACTAATAATGCAGCTTAATAAAAAGGAAGTGGATTATTGTACGTAATTTGTCTTAACAAAGTGTCCATTTAAATTTAACAAGAAATAATCTAAGTAAGAGTCATAAAATATACTCAAGTTTTAAAATGATACCGATGATATTTTTTAAAATTAATAAAAAACTTTTGTAATTGAGATTTTACCAAACAATATTAAATACGGGTAATAGAATACTTCCCAAAATGTCGTTCGGACACATCTAACCATCCGTGACTTATTTGTGAAGCGGGGGAGTCTTAACGTATTTTAAAATAGCCCCTACTACAATACAATGACTAAAAATCTCTGACGTCAGCCACCCTTTCATCCCCCATGTGCGAATCTCGTTCAATACCTATCTATATCTCTATTACTCGCATATTCAACTCGATGTTCCCTCTCACTTTGATATGGCGCACGGCAGTCTCGCGATTCGTGCTGGTGGGGTAAGTCGCTCCACGCGAAAAAGGCGCGAAAAATCAGTGTAGTGCCTAGACAAATTATTAATTGATTCAAAATGTAAGTAATTGAACCAATTCACAATATTTAGTAGTAATTAATGGATTTATAAGTAAATTATCGCTGGCCTTTTACATTTTTTCAATGAACATCTTAAGAAAGGTTATCACTTAATTATCATTCCGCATAAGCTTCTGTAATTTAATGATTTGCGTTATATATAAATAATTAATATTATTATTGATTGGCCATAATGGAAAACTGGATACTATTTCTATCAGCATTAAATGCAAAAATAAGTTTAAAGTTTTGTAACTAGCGAGATAATTTTAAAACGAATGCTTGGGTAACTGATCAAATCGTTCACTTATAAAAAGATTTGGTTAGAAATATAAAGTTAAATGTCGTAGGTGTGATTCCAATAGTTCCACCGCTGTATGATGATACACCAAACTCTACGTTGTAGAGAATGTAATTTATCGTAAAACTGATCGTTTGAGTTTATCATTCACTATCCAAAGGACATCCTAGGCTTAATACGATTTCCTACAATAATAGGTTAATAAAAAGGCATTTATGATTATTAAGGAATATTATTATTTCAATGATTTACTTTTGTGGGTCTTCTTGACAATTTGAAATTTCTTTTATTTTTATATATACAAAAAACCTGAGGCTTTTTACCATCATCAAACCGCATTAAGAATTCCTCATAAGTTAGCAAACTTGTAATAGTGTATATAAGAAACCTATTTCTTTGCCACATAACTCTATAGGCTATTCCATTCAGTTTTTATTACATTGGTGGATGTTATAGTCTAAGCAATTTTTAAAAAAATATTTAATGGCCTGGTAACAGTCTGAACAAATATTTATACATAGACTTATATCTAAATAGATAGAATAATTGAATATATATACGGGTGTACAAAATATATTTGCATAATCTATCCGTGTGAGGACTTTATGTGCAAGCAGGGCGATGCTACGAAAAGCGTAGCGCTGTAGCCAAGTGTTGCACAATATACTACGCTTTCTTAATAATAGAGAAATAGAAAAATGACTTAACACTAGCTTAGATTATAATATTATTTAGATTCTTCTAGAATTATTGAATAAGGTTTAAAATCCCAATATCGGCAACGAGTCGTTATATTCCATAAATGTTTTTATTATAATTTGTAATTTAATTTCTCTGAAAAGATTAAAAAACATGATGACATTAAAGAAAATGTATATCGTGGCTTCAAAGCTATACTGAAGGGCCCAACTCCCAATAGTGGGAACAAAGGCTTATGACGATGTCTTCGATGTCATCATGCAATACAGCAATTATATCTCTAAATAGTTTCTGTAAAAATAACTTCTAAATCCCACCCACGTGGTATCGATCTATCTGACCTCAACTTACCCCGCTCTCCACAGCCCCTGTCAGCTTCTACACGTGCCGAAATGTCTTTTACCTTTGACCTCGCCGGTTCCCAGTATCACAATTGTTTTTATTGTCATCTTACTACAATTTTGTAAGTGGTTTAAGGTATTGTTTGTTTAAAAGTAGGTTTGTTTTTTGATTTTCAAAATGGTGGCTTATATTTGTAAATTCATATTGTTCGGAACAGATTTCGAAGAAACTTATAACAAGTTTTTTCTTACTATTACAAACACTAGCATGGTTATGTGTCATGACGTTGCTCCCCCCTGAGCTGGCCAGGCGGGTAAGTGGACCACTAATTCAACATATTGATGTTTAAGTGTACAGTTAAGAATGAATATTTTGAAGTACAGTACCTGTCGGTACATTGAAAACATGCATAACTTTACTTGTATCTATTGTTATCGAAATTAAATTAAAAGTTCTTGACTTGACCACGGCTATGTGACCCCCTCCTGACGCCAAAGCTGGATCAGCCTATGATTACAACAATTATTATGTTATTGTTACAATCTTATCAAATTCGGTCAAAATATATTTGTAACATGAAACAAAAGCAGAGCGAGACGAGCCCCTACAGAACGTGGGTTTGGTATTTCGCTGATGCAGCGTCACTTTAAGATTGCGTCACACCAATAACGCAACAATTTTCAAGATTACAATAAAGTTATAATATTAGTTTCCTAAATTCTTTCAGCACTATGGAATAGAATACGCAAAAAAACAATCAAATATTTAATTACATTTGATATCGCACTTGGATATTTACCATAATAATTAAATACGTCACAAAATTTCGAATCGATACACTTTTAATACGCCAATTTTCTGGTTGTTATCTTATATTTTACATTTAAACGAAATTAAAGTTGTATTATCCAACTTGAATATTTAAATATTTAATTTTAAACGTCGGTTAATGTTAATAGTTTGTACCAACTATTTCTTTATTCTCATGGCAGCTATGTATCGCTTAAAATCGCGCGTTCGAACCTTACAAGGTCACATGCTTTTAAATTTCTTTTCTGAAGTGATCAATTTCATCTGGAAACCAGGATACAAAATTGGTATTAGGAATCTCCAAATTCCGTCCGGGTCAAGATCCAGCGTCCACAGACGGAAAAACCGTGAAGTTTCCTTGCATTTCAGTTTCATTCTTAGGATTTTTTAATATCTAAAGCCAAAATAAGTCGACAGCTTATCTTCTTAAGTTGTTATATGGCTGGGGTGTTTCGTCTTCCATCTAGTAAACCACATGCTTGTTTGTTCTCGTCATTTTACTATAGCATGATTACATAGCAACCTTTTCGCCCCCACCTCCGTACTTCAATGGCTAATGTATTTCTTAACACGTGGTCCTCGGTACGAGCACTGGGGAAACGATAAATTGCATAAAAGTCTGTTCAATAACATGCTCGATATCCGATCAACGAACGGACACATAAGTGTGGTATAAACTATAGAAATAGCACTACGGCCTCTAATATAATCAAAATTGTCACCACAATCAGAAATCACAGCGTGTAAACATGAGTAAGGCCGGCAAGAGCGTGCACTAATGATAAGCAAACGATAATAATGATAGTTTGACCCGCGTCGCAGATGTTTTTAGAAATATCTAGTTCTCTTACTATCACTATGCAGAAACAACATAGAATATATAACAATTGCGTCCATACACAATATAATTACACGAAAATATATGGCCAACTGCGAAGTCGGATATTCGCGCGAGGTCCCCTACGATTGAATAGGTACACAAATTTGATATTGACTTTTTTTAGTTATTATAATGCTGCCTGTTACCAATCTATACTAATATTGTATAGTTGAAGAGTTTGTTTGTTTGATAGCACTAATCTCAGGAACTACTGATTCAAATTGTTTTTTTGTGTTGGATAGAGCATTTATCGAGGAAGTCTTGAGGCTAAGAAACCGTAAAAATCATTCATCTCAAAGAGCGTTTAATAAAAGTAAATTTGGTAGTTTTATTGTGAAATAGTAACTAAAATTTACAACATATGTATTCAAAGGAAAGTGATAACAGCAGCGTATAATAATTTCCGTAGTTTATAATTTTTGAGTATAACTGTAAGTAACGAGTTGTTCATTTTCCCACCGTCTGTACCGGGACCGCATACCAGGAAGTGTGTCGACCCATCAACTGCCAAAAAAGCGGGTGATTTTGACTGATGTAACTCATAAAACCTGTTGGGGAGGCCACGGCTTGTATTACATAAATATTTTAGTTAACTTGTATAATCGCTTATATGCAATGCGATATATTAATAAAAAGATTTGAAGATAAAAATATAATTTTAAATTGATTAATGTTTGTTAAACTGTGAAATTCTCTTCCCCAAACGTGGGACTTTTTTTGTGTGTGTTTTAGTTCCTCCACCTCAAATGTATAAATACTGAAACACGGCATAATATATATTATATTTACGACGAACCTACGTACATAAATTACCTTATCAAAAATTGTGTAGCTTTTTGGTTATTGTGTAAATGCGAAGCTAATCTTGAAATAAACAATATTACAGATTTTGAATTTTATCTTGGACTAGCTTGTGCCCTCGACTTGATTTACGTGGACGTAGGTTACACGCAATTTTTTTAACTTCATCTAAAGGGAAATTATTTTTTCAATTTGAACCAAGGCTGGTTCCTGAGATTATCGTATTCAATCAAACAAACAAAACTTTTCTGCTTTATACATTTCGTATAGACAACGTTACTAATATTGTGGCTTTGAATCACAGTCTCAATTTTGGATACAAGTAGAGCCTCTTAGAGCCTCTAGATTAGGCCCACCATACCCTTGATGGTGTCCTTTACAACTACTACCGCTACTAAATTAGTGATAAAAGCCTCGAACCTACCTTTCCGGACTGTCTGGATTCGACATTTTCTAAAAAAAATAATAATAGAAATAAATACCCAAATATTACTCGCCTTAGCCGGGATTGTATAGCTTTTTGGTCCGCAATCCAGGGCACTAAACATTAGACCAATTAACTTAGTATAAAATATAAACAATAACAGTACACAATAATAAAGGTATATTTCGTTGGCTTTAGTTATATTGACCTAGCCGTTAGCTATCAAAGCACTTAGAATTGACCTGACTAGACAAGCACTAAGCAAAAGTGAAAAACTCCTTCAAATAACTTTCGTTGCGTCATGAGGGCGAATGACGCAATATCCAAGGGTATTGTGTGAAAGTTCTTTTATGCTTAAGCCCAGGGGAACTGTTCGTACTTATATTATTGGTCCAAACATAAAATAATTATTAATATTGGTAACGAACAATTACGCACCTATATCAAAATAAAATAGGCGCCATTTCAACATAAAACATTCGAATGCTTCGAAACGCGATATCTATTAGTTAATGTTATTCGAAAATGATTTTAACTACGGCTCGACGTTTTCCGTGATCACAGTTGCTGCAAAAGCATCCGAAATGTTAGGCCATAGTTCAAATAATTTTCAAAGAAGTTCAACTAATATATGTCAATGTTAAAGTGTTTTATTTCAATGTGTACTATTGCCGCCATTTTTAATTTTAATTTACCATTAATTTTCATGCTTTAAGATTCTAACAAGAATCGCGTAGAATATATTTCATACAATTACTGTGGGCCAGGCGTGCGTCCTTGTGTGACCCCATTTCGTTTCAAAGGCCCGTTTGAATGCATTCCTTTTTAACTAAATAAAGTCTGGGAATGACTCTATTATACTCCTCTCAGGCTTATATTTGTCATACAATAGGTCTGAGTTATCACAGCTGGGTAACTGGTTTGACTGCGAACCAATATGGAACCAATATTGAGGATAATGAAATATTATTCTTTATTATTCCACGTTATTTATTAAGATTTTATTTTTAAAGAGCTCTGAAAATAAATAAAATAAAGAAGGGGGACTTTTTAATACCTAACTTAACCTAATACAATAATATTAAAATAACAAAGTCTATCTTGAGATTAGTGCTTATATTTACTTATTTCGAAAGTTCAATCAATTCAAATTATTAAATATATTTATGTATGTAGCCACACGAAAATTTGGGATACTTTTTCAAAATCTTTACATGACATGGACATTATTTTTATACATGTGTCTTTAAAAATACTTTACAATAATTAATCAACTCTCTGGTAAAACTGAATAATATATCGTCAACCTATAATTTATTCTAATTGATTTGAAATGATTAAGGTAAGAAATGAGAACTGCGAGTACCCTATTTTACCGAATTTGCTCTTTGATTCAAACTAAATAAGATTCTTAGTGAAACACGCTCAGTTTTCTTCTTCTCAGAACTCAGCCACAAGAAATGTAGATAATATCGTAGATGCATCGTAGCACTTCGCTACGAACCGTTAAGTCACTTCCGATAGACGTGTGGTTTCCAAACAATTTTATTCCAACTTTCCAAGCTTTACCTTCCCCCCCCCTTCCACGAAGAAGAATATTTATCGCTCCTGTACACCTACAACACAACGGGTGCTCACTTTGGGAATCAGTTGCATTATCTTTTATTTAACTTACATTTTTTTTTCCGTGAACGAATAATAAAACCATGTATCTGATAATGAATTTTATTATATACTAGCTGGGCCAGCGACTTCGTCCGCTATGAATATTTATCTTGGGCATCCAAATTCGTTTTTGCAATTCCTTCCTTATAAACTTAAACTGTTACCCAAGCGTCTGTTGCGTCCCTTTCCGTCGGTCTTGCAAGTTAATCTTAAAAGATAGACATACAGCGTTGCAGACTTTTTTTAGATCATTTAAAGAAGAATTATTCTCTAATACATATTTTTTGGGTATCTAGAACAGCAATTGCAGCGTACGCCTCGGAAGCCCATAATGATGAATAATTTTCCCAAAATTTTTCACATTTCCCGCTGTATCTTCGCTTGTATTAGCCACAATGCGATGTTTTATAGCCTATAGGCTTCCTCGATAAATGTTCTAACCAATACAAAAAATATTTTTCGATTCGAACTCGTAGTTTCTAAGATTAGCGCGTTCAAACAAACAAACTCTTTAGTTTTATATATTACTGACTATAGATAGAGTACAGAATAATATTTCTTAATATTACACAAAAAGCTTAATGTTATGAAATAATTTTCAAAGCATCCGAAACGTCGGGCCGAAGTTAAAAATAAGTTTAACTAATATATCGCGTTTTAAACCGTTAAAGTGTTTTATTTAAATGTGTACTACTCGCGTAAACTATAGACGGTATTAAACTTTTTTGTCACGGTTTTTCTTGGTTTCAAACTCAGTGTCTTTTTGGAGAAATGGTTGCGAACTCTTCAAGTCCGACTCACACTTGACCAGTCCTCACTTAATCTATCACGGATTTATTTGCTTATCAACTCATGAATAAAATAAATATAAATTGTCCCAGGTCTCCGAAGAATGCAAACTGTGAAGATGAAAATGACAAGGAAGCTCTTAAGTCAGAAGCTGAGGAGGAGAAAGGAGGCCTCGAAGCGAAGATGTCCCTCCTCAACGGCATAACAGTGATAGTTGGTTCGATTATCGGCAGCGGCATTTTCGTCTCGCCGACCGGCGTTTTGAAGTACACGGGAAGTGTGAACGCTAGTCTTCTAGTCTGGATCATATCAGGGGTGTTTAGTATGGTAAGTTTTATTTTTTATTTCTTTCATAGGTATATGTGACAAGCATGGTATTATTTTGTCGTTCCCATTTTGACTGTGCACATTGAGGAATCCGCAGACTGTGAATGAAATGTGGATTTAAATTTTTATGTTCAGGTTTTCCAGTCTGCCGGTTTCATTTATTTTTAATAAATTTTATGAACATGTCAAACCCGGTGAGAATTGAACCTAAAACCGCTGTGAGCACGCCATGTTGTGATAGTTGGGTCGGTGACTTCAATCTTCGCTTGTGTGACGTCATTATTGCTTAAATAGTGCATATTGATGAGGTCTCTTAAAATAAGAAGGTATAAATTTGCTTCGTTAGCAAAGAATTTCGTAAGATGCGGTAACGACTAAATTGACGCGAATATATTAGTAGATCAAGGTTATAGCCACGTGTCCGCACGACAGCCTTGGCACAGCTGACAAGTTTGACGTGTTTTTCGTAAACTATGCCCTTTGACCTATATACCTATATATTATTATTTCTCAAATGGGACATGGAGATATCCAAAACCGTAGATGATACTGATAGCGATGTTGACATAGGGATACTGCCCTACTTATGTCAGAGAGGGACAGTCAAGCCTGGCGTTTACTTTATGGTAGGTGTAAAACCCTATCCATATGACATCTTTGGATATTCGGAAAGAAAAGTAAAACATATTTTTTTCGTTTAGGTCAAGTATTATACATTTCACCTGATCTCATTCAAACATACAAACACAATTGTCTATGTTTTACAGCATTGTTCATCACGTTTTCTAGGTATTATTATAAACATTCCGAAGAGACTTAACGGTAGACGAAGTTTTTATGAATACCATTAATTGTATATTTATTGTGTCTAATCAGGAAGTGAATAAAATTGGCTCTTTGACATTTATAAAAAATGTCTAGATTTTATCTGAATACTTAAATAGGTAAATACAAATTACAATTAATATTATATCACTTTAATTGGAAACTATTGTCAATATCAAAATAAAGAAATTGATTGGTTTTAATACGTGCGTATGGCGGGAAAACATATTATTTTAATAATATAGTTTCTACTAAACACGTAAAACTTAAAATATAGGGCTGTTGACGATTTTAAAAAAAGTATTTTTTATTGTTTTACCCTCAATATTAAAAATATATTTTGCAAACCTTTACACAGCCCCAAAATTATATTTTTAATATGCCCGGAAACATTGTTTTACCGTATCGTCACGGCTTCTTTCGACTAGACTCTATATTGCTCTATTAAACTTGCATTAAAATTATATTTTTGTTTTCTAACGTTAATATCTGTATTATTTTATTTATTAAAACCCTGCTTCGACCGTCTAGAGCACCAAATTTGGTTGAGATAAAATACATATTTCGCTTTTAGCCATTTCGAAATAGCCTTGACAAAATTTTGCAACACCTTATATATTTGAAATTCCCCTATCCCTTATGGGGTTATGTAACACATTTTTGTGTCCGTTTCGCTATTTAATTTTGTTTATCGGCAAGTAGGTGATAAAACTAGTGTGCCCTGCTCCGTCGGGATTCAAACCTTTATCGCATTGCTACGTTTACCATTAGGCTACAGAGTACAGAGGATGTTGACACTCATATAGTTAGGTCGATCTTTCCCATGATCAGAATCTAATCCGATTCGCAGATCTGGGTCGAAATTAAAATACTCGCGAATAATTAACTTTCCAATCGAATGATAATGACCCAGTTGTGATGGCGTAAATGCCTGTTAGCTTGATATTGTAACGTTTGAGGCCTAGTTCACGGACTTGAAATTCATTCAATTATTTAGTGTAACATCGTGTAACGTATTTTATATATAGTATAGTAACAATTTATAAATTTAAAAACGATTTAGGTTTTAAAAAAATTACGACACTGGCCGGATTTGAACCGGTATCCACAGCGTGCTGCTAGTCTAACTAAATACTGTCTATAGTTTACGCGAGTAGTACACAGTAGTAGTTAAATAAAACGTTTTTAACGGTTTAAATCGCGAAATTTATTATTTAAACTTATTTCAAAATTATTTTAACTACGGCCCGTTGGTGTAATTTAAATGCCTACTACTAGTGTAAACTAGAAACTGTTAATTATAATTTAAACAAAGTTTAATTTACTCTTGAAAATTTATTTTAATTTTTTACTTAGTAATTTGCCGCAACTGTAATGTAAAATGTATTTCGTCTACATGAAAAATCGTTTACAATTTTCTTGTTCTCCAAGGAGGTATTTAACCAGCAACGCCAAGTTTTCTTAAGAATCTTTTAACAAGACCTCGAGGGAAATCGGGTTTGATGATGCCGTTCTTAATAAAGGGATACTTAGACAAACTGAAACATTTGAACAAGATTAATTAAATACTTACACCGTTTATAAAGAGAAATTATACGCTTCTGTTTTTTGTTAGCTTTTTAGTATCAACGGAAAAAAGTGGTTCATTGCCAATCCTACTGCTGGGATTGGTGGCTGGACAATTTGACATACCATACATATACTTAGGTTCTTAAAATTGCTTTCGGGTTAGGAAAAGTAGATTTTTTCAATTAAATTGCGCCTTTTCCCTCGTTGTTACGACTTAGAAGTAATTTAGACATTTCTTAACATTAAAAATATTTAATTTTCATATCGAGTTACGTGAGCTTAATAATAGCAATGTACCTGTGGAAATAATCGAGTTGTGTGTTCAAACTTCAAATCCCACCGGGTTCAAACAGTTCTTAAATAATATTTAAAGGTAGTGTGATATTCATTTTTTTTTAATTTCAAAAGGTATGTCTCTGGGTCTGTCTCGTTGACGCTTGTCAAAAATGTAAATGTCACACATATATGTTCGCGCGTTCATTTAAAAGAACGAATTACGAAATATCCAAATACGAGTGAAAACTTGTTTTATTAAATAAATACATTCTTTTAAATAGCGTGATTTTTCTTAATACCAATAACAAAATTAAAATACCAATAATAATTCATACTATCACACCTTGTCATTCCTTATTGAACACATCACATTGGCAGAATCCATTTACAATGGGAAAGACATCAAATTGAGAGGAGAAGAATTACGAAATAGAGTTTCCGAAAGTCTCTTCTTCATTTTTTACTTAAAAAAAAATAACCTACAAAAAACCTAAAGTGTAGTCGCGTTTCGCTTACAGGAGATTTCTGACTGTAAAACCAAAATACATAGACAGCGCATCTTATATGTTATGTGGCCATGGTTCTCCTAGAAGGGAACCTCATTTCTGTCATCCTCTGACACAGAAAAGTGAATAATATTTTATTTTCTATACAGGTGGGAGCGTACTGCTATGCTGAACTCGGTACGATGATTCGTCTCAGCGGCGCTGACTACGCGTATATAATGACGACATTTGGACCGTTTGCAGCCTTCATCCGGCTGTGGATCGAGTGCATGATCGTCAGACCTTGTTCTCAGGTAATTTGGCAACTAGTTTTCATTATTTATTGAAGTTAAAGTTATCTAAATACCCTTAAAATATCAAAGAGCTGTTACAATTGACACGTCTATCTTAAGTCTTGTCAGTAATAGTAAGTTAAGCCTGAAATCAAAACAAATGGACAATGTGATATGTCCCCACGGTCCTACCTTAACGTATTTAGTTTTTGAGGGAATCCCCGAAGTTCGTTTCGTCTTCAGATACCGACATTAGAGTAGCAGTACTAACCATACTCCTATATCATCCTAAATGTCATCATAATACTTAAACGGAAACTGTGTAGATGACTCTGCGTAGCACATATTAAATTATTTTAAATAAAACACGTTTAACGGTTTAAAGCGTGAAATGTGTTCCCCCGTGGTGCAAAGCCGACTGTTTATTATGCTCCTGTCGTTTATTCAAATTAGATCGAAGCGATCGCGTCTAAGGGATACAAATGGCGCAAAGTAATCCACGCGAACATTATTGTCTTTCTGGAATGTTCATTCTATTAGAGAATAAATCGTTAGGTGTTTTTATAAATACATTGCTTATGCAAAGCGGAGAAAGGGTACCGTAGTGACGCCGTCAAGAGTATGAAAATTTACCACACTCCCCACGTCACACTTGCCCCATTAGGCATTCACAGCATCAGTTACAAAAAAAAGGCAGTCGGTCTCCATTATAGTAATAATGAATCATTGTATTCAACACTGTCTGTAGTTCGCTCAAGTAGTACACATTTAAATAAAACACAAACGGTTTACAACGCGATATATATAAATAATATGTATCGCGTTTTAAATCGTTAAAGTGTTTTATTTGAACTTTATTTGACATTCAAACTAGTACAGTTAAATTATAGTAATCATAGATAGTTAAACTAGAAGAAAAGTGATATCGCAGTTACATCACAGTTTTGCTACAACACTGATTCTCAGCAAAACCTTACGTTCGCCGACTAAAGAGGTAACTTATCAAAGGTTGAATACAAATGTCGAACTGGCTTGCACAAAGAAAGCTGCTTTGTGAAAAAGCAAATACTTTATCGCGTAAAAAAACTATTGTTATTGGTTTTTTATCAACTTCGTGATTGGTTTTTTAGTTCTGAATTGTAGTACTTAGTTTTAATTTCCGCGGATTATTTGAGGAAACTACTATATAAGCCCTGGCCGTAACTAGTAATGTACTTTAGTGTAGTATTTTGTTAATGAAGATAAAGGCGTAAAAAGGAGGGTATATGACAATTATTATTATTTTTGGCATATTATTAATTCTTATCATACTTTATTGATTCAAATCTTAAAGCTATCCACAAATGCCTGTGATATTTCATAATTAATAATTATAATAATGGACTTATTTTGAAGGCGATCGTCGCACTAACGTTCAGCGTGTATGTCCTTAAACCCGTTTTTCCGGAATGTGACCCGCCGAATGAAGCGACCAGGCTTTTGGCAGCATGCTGTATATGTAAGTCTAAAATTTCGAATTATTGTTCAATATATTACCATCGAGAGGACAATATCTAAAATAAGCCATTTTTAAATTTCGCTCTTAATTTGTTAAAATTCAGTTTAGTGAATTATACATGTATTAGTTTTAAAGACTGTGAAATGTGTTTTTATAAGAACTGAATTTAAGATATTTTTTACAAGTCTTGATTAGCGCTATCCATCTTAGTATTTTTAGTGTAAACTGATATTTCGTCTGCCTAGTTTGTTGTCTTTTTATCCATATTAAAAAAAGGTAAACAAAAATCGCTATTCTCAAGTAGTAACTAAACTAAATAAAAAAAAACTATTTTTTTTTATGTTTAACCTGAAATTAATAAAATATAATTAATAGGGGTTGAACATAATTTGAGAATATTCGGTTTTTATAAACAATTGCTGTGATTAATACAACGAAACGTTCCATTACATATTTTGTTAATAGTTAGATAACCTTTTAAAAACCTCAATTGCTACGCCATTTTCACGACTAACTTTGTTTCAGTATTGCTTACGTTCGTGAATTGCTGGTCCGTTCGCGCCGCCACCAGAGTCCAGGATTGGTTCACCTATGCCAAACTTTTGGCGCTCTTCATCATCATCGCAGCTGGAATTTACCAACTTACTCAAGGTATCGTCTTTTGTTTTACGCACTAACGCTTTTAGCCACCGGTGACCTGCGATTGTGACGTACATTTATTTCTTATATCTAATATAATAAATAAAACTAAGAAGATGTAAAAAAAATGATATCTAGGGTGTTATGTGGTAGTGAAGTTTCACATCGGACATGGGGTGGGTATGCCATCGTCTGAAAAAAAATCTGCAATATTTTATGACCAAGAAAGATCAATTACTTAAGTATTTGAACCACGGTTTTCGTGTTTCAGTATATCGTACACCGCAGAGTTATTTCAATGGCAGACAGCGGTCTACCGTAAAACATCCTTACTTTATATAAATTACATATATACGATATGCTAGTGATACGTGAAAAACCGTCTTTAGATGATTGTGTATGTATTTGCTTTTAATTGGTGTCATATAAAGGAATGTGAGTATTGACTGTAGTTTACGCGAGACATTTAAATAAAACACTAATAACGGTTTAAATCGCAAAGACGACTTATTCACAGTTTATTTCACTACTTATACTAATTTATTTCAATACTATCCTTTGCAGCAGTAATAAATTATGTAGGAGTTAAAAAGATATATTTCTCGTATTAAACCGTTAAAAGTGAAATTTTAAATGTTAAATCTTTTTTATAGTTATTATGAATCCGGTAATATGAATAGCAAGGGAAAAATCTCCGTTTCTAAACATGTTAGTTCGTGAAACTTCAATGAGGAAAATATAGTGACAATAAAAAGAGTGAGTGAGTACAGTACAAAGGAAGAAATTGAATTATCTACGAGCGACGGATAACAAGCTCGTCTGCGCTTGACTTTCAATTAGACCTACAATAGAATTTTGTATGGTGCTATATTGGCATTTTATCATAGTAATTAACACGTTTAATGCTGTCTGTAGTTTACGCGAGTAGTGCAGATATAAATAAAACACTGTAACGGTTTAAAAACCGAAATATATTAAACTTATTTGAAAATGATTAAAGTTTCTCCGCGACCACGGCTGCTGCAAAGCATTAAAAACGTCGGGTTTGACTAATATTTATCGCGTTTTAAACAGTTAAAGTGTTTTATTTAAACGTTGAAAGCTATTGGAAATAAAGGATCTCTAATAGATTCTAAATCTAAATCTCTATAATCATGCCCATTTATCGAGGAAGTTTTTAGGCTATACAACTTTAGGCTGCGACCAATAGGAGTGAAAAATAGGGGGACATGCGGAAAAAACGGGAAAAACAGAATCATCAGTTTCTTTCTGTTTGAGGGTCTCCGTTGCGTGCGCCGCGAGAACAGTTCTTGATACCCAAACAGTATTTATAAAGGAATCATTCTTCAAATAACCCAGAAAAGAGATCTGTGACAGTCTATCTCTCTTTTAAGATTAACTCGCAAGAACCGTTTTACGGTAATCAAATTAGGTCGAAATACTTCTTAAGGTAAAAGACCAGGTCAGCTAGTGTCTACTATTAAATGTAAACAACGACAGTAACTTTAATCCAATTCAACATAAATAAAATAAAAGTACCCACATTAATTTGAAGAGATCGTTGCTTACTTTTCTTATCGCTGTCTTAATAAATACGCCGCCAGATTGACGGTGCGCGGTCTTAGTAGGTATTTGTAATCGAATCTCATACACAACAAATGTTTATATTATATAGATTTATCCTAACAATGGCAAATTAAAATAAAACACTAACGGTTTAAAATGCGAAATATGTTAGTTAAACTTATTGAAACTACGGACCGTAGTAACTACAGTAGCCGTTGTCTAGGGGGGTTCTCCCTGTGACCACGGCTGACATTACCGGAAGACGAAAATAATTTGTAAATAAGTTTAACTAATATATTTCGCGTTTAAAACCGTTAAAGCGTTTTATTTAAAGTAAAAAAAAATAAATTTATTAACGTCTCATCAGTTAAAAACTAAATTAACATGCTTATCTATACTAAAATTATTATACACAGATTAAATTAAAATAGAAGCAAAGGCGTGTCTAAAGAATCTTGCGTATGTATGTAGAATCTTCTAGATCTCCGACTCCACTAAACGCCTGACATTGTATGCAAGCATTTCACATGATTTAATAATGTAACCGGAGATGGCCGGACGACGGATCAGGCCAATCATCTAATAAGACTCCGCGCGGTTCTTCCTTTGCCCGCCGACGCTTTCCTATGCGCCTGCCCCCCCTGGCCCACGTGACTCTAATGCCATCTTCAGATCACAAGAGGTCTCTGGTTTGAGTCCCGACAGTGACGTGCACTTTCTTAGGGAATCGTAGCTATTTGCTCGATTATTATTCACTTTCACCGAAGGTATGTTAATATTATTTAAAAAATAAGGTAACTAATATATTTTGCGTTTTAAACCGTTGTATGTCAATGTGTAAACTACATACAGTATCTAAAATTTAAATACAACGGGGAGTCTCCCCGTGACCACGGTTGCTGCAAAACATCCGAAACGTCGGGCCAAAGTTAAAAATAATCTTCAAATAAGTTTAACTAATAAATCCCGTTTTAAACCGTTAAAGTGTTTTATTTAAATGTGTACTACTCGCGTAAACTATAGACAGTATTCAGAAAATTGCAGTTAGGCTACTCTGCCTCTAGGGCCTCATATTAACTGGCATTCAAGCAGACTTCTGTGCATTGCCGATGCAAAATTTTTTAACTCTGTCAGGCTCCCAGGGTATAATTTTCACGTAATTACTCGTGCTTTGGTCGCAGGTCACGTGGAACACTTTACCTTTGAAGGGACCACAGATGACGTCACTTCGATTGCTCTATCCTTCTACTCTGGACTCTTCGCGTACAACGGATGGTAAGTTACTATCAAGTACTGTAAAATAATTTTAACGGTTTAAAACGCGGAATGGTTTACACATTCGCTTATAAATATTAGTTTCTCATTTATATGAGCTCTAGAAATGGACACTATTTGACTTGATATTAACTATTAAATAAAACTGCTTTAACTGTTTTAAATCGTATGTATTTGTTACCTTCTTTGCAATATATATTTTAATTACGACGTGACGTTTAGACGTTTCGTCTCCGCGTTATTACGGCTGCTGCAAAACATCCGAAAAGTTGGGCCGTTGATAAAATATATTGTAAACAGGCAACTAATACATTTCGCGTTTTAAACCGCTAAAGGTTTTTTATTTAAAATTTCATATTAGGCCCTGTTTTTTAAGAGCTTAAACAAGTTGTGAAACTAATTTTTAATCTGACGTTCATCGTCAGTGTTCGTTAACATGACGTATCATTATTTTTATCATTAAACTTTTTTTAATAACATAATTTAAGATTACAAGATTGATTGAGTGATTAGTTAGATTGGGGGTTAACAGTCAATAAACACAATATCTTGATCTCCAGTGGCCATGGCCGCGTCGGGTCATATTAAAAATTAATTTTTCTTATAAGTAAACTGTTCTATTTGAGTATTATTCTGTTATTTTGTGAAGTGGGCATTATTATCTACTACGGATGAAACACTTTCGTCTTATTAAAATCGAACTCATAAATCAACCTTCTAGGAACTACTTAAACTTCATCATCGAAGAATTGAAGGATCCAGTGAGGAACCTGCCTCGTGCTATCGCCATATCCTGCACCTTGGTCACCATCGTGTACACCTTCACCAATGTTGCCTTCTTCAGCACTCTATCACCAACGGAGGTACGGCAGTTCCAAGACTAGGCAATATTAAAATATATGTCATGAAATAGCCACTTGTAAGTTGCAGTACGTTTTAGTAGATACTAGCTTTTGCCCGTGGCTTTGCCTGCACTAATTTCAGTGTAACACAGTTTAGAATACAAAAGGGATGCTTTATGATAGTTGGGGGCAGATTTAAAAAGTTGCCTGGAAGGCCGCCTTTTATTTATATTATATTATTTAGTTCGTAAGTTTTTTATCTTTTGTGGTTTTATATTATAAATAATAAAATAAAGAAATATTCTTCATCACTCCCCATACTTTCAACTATCTCCTCTAAAAATGACAATGATGTCAATTCGTCGCCCCGTTTTGCCGTGGAAGATGAAATAACAAACAGACACATACGCTTTCACATTTATAATGTTAGGATGGATAATGCAGTACGAGTGCATTCCGAGATTAAAAATTCACAAAAAGATTTTTTTTATAATATTAGTGAAGATACTACCACAATTTATTGTCAATTTAATATAACTAAACCTTTTTACAGGTCTTAGGTTCCCCGGCCGTAGCAGTAACATTTGCGGAACGTCTATTTGATTGGTTCGCGCTTGCGCTACCGGTATTTGTAGCGGCGTCCACTTTCGGAGCTGTCAATGGCGTACTGCTTACATCATCCAGGTAAACATTTATTAACTGTAGTTTAAGCTACACATAAAACTTTTAACGGTTTAAAATGCGAAATAACATAATTTATTTTGACATGAATCTGAAGAGAAAGGAAGTCTTTTATATCAACGTTAAATCTGATACGCTTTGACATTAAGAACGTCCTCTATCTTAACTCCCCCCCCGTGACCACAGCTGCGTAGGTAAAATAGGTTCTAAATAATCCAGTAATTTGTTATGCGTTTTGTTTAAATATTTAATGTTTAACATAGCATTTACTGTACGCGATATATTTTCGTTATTTACATACTTACTTGACTTGCAAAAGTCTCATATTTTAGTATGGATTAGATACATATGTAATTTCTTTAATGTAGTTGAAAAAGATTAGTTTTTGCTAAATGCTAATATAGTAATTCATTTACTTGAAGGAATAATAAATTTGATCCTTTATGTAAGAGATTTTACACGATTAAAATCGACGTTTTACAGTTTATTATTTACACAAAGCGTCGAGTATTTTTAGCTGTTAGTTGTAACAATGAGATTTTGGTACGCGCGGTCTAACGCCATGCTTGGCCGCTCTCAAATGCATTTCGCAACATTTCGATTTCTTATGAGATTACAATAGCCTTCTTGACCACTCTAGTTATTGCATTATTGCTTAAAATGTTTCAATTAAACATTAAGAGAACACTAAAGATACAGTTTAGAAAGTGGGAAATAAGACGTCATTACATTAGTCTACCAGTAAACAATATATCGGTTATTACACATTATATACACGGTTTTAAACGCGATATATATTAGTTAAACATTATACCACGTGACCAAGGCTGCTGCAAAATATTTCCACAAAAGCTTAACTAATATTGCGCGGTTGAAACCGTGTTTTATTTTACTAAGCTGTTTTTGATGAAATTTACTTGAAGTATAAACGTCGCAGATTGTTCTACGCCGGCGCAGCCCAAGGTCAGATGCCAGCGATGCTGACGATGGTCTCGGCGAGGGCCACACCAGCTCCAGCCGTGTTGGCGGTTGCTCTATTATCTTTGCTCTACCTCACCGTTTCGGACATACAGGCCTTGATCAACTACGTCGGGTTCGCCACTTGGGTAAGTGTAAATACGACGACAACGTCGGGTCATAGCTCTATTAAAATTAAACTAGAGGACAGAGAAGCTCGGGGTTCACTTTGTGGTAGGTGAACTTCAGCCTGATAACACGTAAACAAGATGCGTTTGCGGCCTATTGTGGCTGAACACTGAAACCGAAATGCGACTTAACTTAACGGCTTCTTCTTCTGGGTTGGGTGGTTTATGATCCGGAAGGATTTTCGATATTGTTAACAGCAATTGAATTTAAAACACGGAAAGCTGACGATGCCGGTTCAAGTCCTGCCCGAGTCGAAAATTTTTTCAATTTATTTTCGATTTTTAAATTATATAGTGCCTTCATGTGCAATAACATGTGAAAAATATTAATGTTTTCAAACGTTCTAACTTTGTAATTTCATCTTCAATGATTTCTTAAGCTGCAAAGCAAAAGACATTGAACCTTAGTACGCAAGTGTTAAGGTTGAAAGTACACTGCGCGAGAGGTGCATGTATCAATAAGTTGAAAAAAATTCGACGATGAGGTGTAGGACTCGGTAGCTCAATCGGAAGAGCAACAGCACGGAACGCTGACGATGCCGGTTCAAGTCCTGCCCGAGTCGAAAATTTTTTTCAATTTATTTTCGATTTTTAAATTATATAGTGCCTTCATGTGCAATAACATGTGAAACCAGATTTTCAGACGAAGTCTAACATGTTTCAGAAAAATTATAAATTGATTAGAAAATAGCTACGACCCGTTGATTATTAGCTTTACATAGCTACCATTACATCAACGAGTTCGTCATAAAAACTAGTGATATCCCATTTCCTCCTCGTGGGGCATGGGGCGAACACATTTTTCTGTTCGTTTGATTGATCCGTTCCTTAACAGGCAAGTACTTGATCAGACTTCTGTGTCCTGCCCGACCGAAACAATTTTTTGTTTACCTGGGATTCGAACCCTCTCGCGAGGAACGCAATGCTAGGCAATACGATTAACCATTTGGCTACAGAGTCGGTCTCTAAGTCATAAAAACTAACTCAATTATATTATGTTAACATGTGCAATTTTTAAATTGAGTGGGTATAATGGTACCACTGTTAGGACTATTAATGGTATAATAATAACTATAGCTAAGAGACAGGTTGTTAGTTGAATTTCAATGTCTACCTAACCGAAATAATTCATGGTACTCCTAATGTCTGTAGTTTCCACGAGTAGTACATATTATTTTTACTAATATATATCGCGTTTTAAACTGGTAATTCATAGTATTATACTATGGCTGGAAATTGAAACTACTCTACCACATAAATCTCCGAAAATATTACAATATTGTGATAATAAAATGCATGAAAATTAAAAAGTGAAAATTATTGGAGCAAGGACATGTCACTTTGTTTGCAGCTGAGTATTGGCGCAGCTGTTCTCTGCCTGCCCGTGCTGCGCTACACGCAACCCAACCTTGAACGGCCCATCAGAGTGAATCTATTCTTTCCGAGTAAGTCATTTTTTCTCTGCGGGAAATTCATTACAATTTCTAATTCTAGCGATTTGACTACGGCGCGTGTAGTCTTCGTTACTTAGAAAGGCCTACTTTAGACACAAGTATTCTTTACTTATAATTGTTTCCAGGTTGATGTAAAAAAATCTGTTACCTGAATATTTTTTTTACTGCTGAGCTGAGCTGAGAAAACATTCCGATTCCAACTTTGTATGTAAGGTTTTTAGATAATGTGTATGGATTCCAGTTCTGTACATAATCTGTACCATCCTGGTGGTAGCTGTACCGGCCGTGGCTTCGCCAGCGGAGACTGGTGTCGGTTGCCTCATGATCCTAACGGCTGTGCCAGTTTATTTGCTGCTCATCGAGCCGAGAACAAAAATAACTGGTCTTGGGTCTCTTACTGGTGAGTTTTATATACGGAGGAGGCAGCCGAACCATGATCAGTTAATGTCGATTTCTATAATCGCTGTTACAGGCCTCAAGAGAACAATTTTCTCGAGAAAAAAACTTATCCCTTATCTTTTATATTACTTGTAAACACTCAAATTATTCCTACTGAAAATAATAGTTCAACTAATGAAATAATTTATATACTTTTTGAAACTTAATATAATAAATTTTAATACCAGACTAAATTTCAAGATTGATTGAATTTCGTTTGAGAAAAACATATATGTATATTATTATAAAAAATCATTAAATTAAAAAAATATTTGATAAAAAAATGACAACACGGGCGAAGACTTGAACCGGCATCCACCGTGTTCGTGCTGCTGCTGCCCTTGTCGAGATTTTCAATTTATTTTTTTTTTAAATTTATACATATAACACCATCATATAAAAATTTTTCAGACGCCGCTACACGCTTAATACAGAAATTAACTCTATCTGTTCGACCAAAGACGAAGGTAACTATTGTTTTCAATTGACTGCTGACATTTTTTATCAATACAAAGCTTACTTAAATCAAGTGAATCATTATCAATATTTAATTAAAACACTTTAACGGTTTAAAACGCGATATATTAGTTGGACTTGAAAATGATTTTTAACTTCGGTCCGACGTTTCAGTCTCCCCGTGAGCACGATTGCTGCAAAGCATCGATATGTTGGGCCGAAGTTAAAAATCAGTTTCAAATAAGTTTAACTGATATATTGCGTTTTAAGCCGTTAAAGTGTTTCAATTAAATATTGATAATGATTGAAAAATGATTCACTTGATTTAAATAAGCTTTGTATTAAGTATATATAATAAGGATATCGCGTTTTAAACCGTTAAAATGTTTTATTTAAATGCGTACTACTCGCGTAAACTATAGACAGTATCATTATCAATATTTTTAAAGATTAAACTTATTTTTATTCCAGTAACCGCCACAGCCCCTGTACTGATCTGCAGTAACACAAACCGAAATATGTGTTCTCAATAACAAATCATGTATTATATTTAACTAAGACTTATATATAGCATACTTCCATTTCAATATTATGAATTTAAAGCCTTTTAAATGGGATCAACCTTGATCAAAGATGAAAAATATAAATTCATTGAGATAAAAAAAATAAGAAATTAATACAGAGTTATAAACTTGAATGCCGTTACGTTATGTGCAAAATGTCAAATTAGGCCACAGACAATTTTTGTTTTTTTTTTATTCCAAAAGGCTAGCTACCATTACAGCTTATCTCTCCTTTTTTTTATTAATGATTGTCTATAGTGTTTATGTACGTAATTGTGTGTAAATGTTTGCATTTGTGTGTTTATTTTTTAATGTGATAAAAGTTAAGTAATAATTAGAATTATACGTCTGATATTTTGAATAAGGTTTTAGCGCTTTTACCAGAATTTAATATATTTTAGATTTCTATGGCTTTATATGAGTAAGCGCTTTTTTATTTTTGTAAGATTCCCAACTTTTTGACAAATTCCATAAGTTATAGTGTTTCTAAGTTTAATTGTGAATCTCTAAAACATTAATATGTTATTTAAGACTTATACCTGCTGTCTTCTTTAGTTTATTCAATAGACATTTTTGAAATAACTAGATTTCAAAAATGTGTCTAAAACGTTTTCCAAGTTTTGTACAATGGAATAAAAATACAAATTGACAATATTGTTAATATAATAGTGATGCCTCGGGCAATAGCTAGCTTTTATATATACTCGGAAATGTAGGTTAACAAAAAATGCGAAAGCTTTTAATCTCAAATGTATTTACAAATACTGTCATGATGATAGTGTTTAAACACTTACATTGGTCCAAGTGAACCGGAAAATGTTAATTTTACATATCCTACGATATCGATATTGATTTGCGAATTATGGCTGTGTTTAAGCATTCTCATAAGAACTTAGATGCTTTATGCTTACTTATATTAATACAGGTAATTTTGTGTCTGTACATTTGTAAATAAGTATATTTTCATACATAACATTCCAAATTAATTAGAGTATTATGAGTTAAGTTGATTATAAGCTTCTTTCAGTATCCTGGCTTTTGTCGCTTAATTTTTACTATTTTTTATGTAACATATTTAATTTAAATTATTTTACATTACTTTATTTTGAAATATGTACAATAGTTTCTGACCTAAGCTTTTGGGCTTATAAAAATAAACTCGTAAACGAAAGTTACTCAGACTAACAATAATTATGTTTACTGTGCAGTTGCTCACGATAAGCCATAACAAATGATTGTTGTTTAGAGTGTAGTCGAATTTTGTAAAAATGTATAAGTAGTGATTATGATTGTGTACTCTTGTTGATTGTCGTTGTTCTGTTTAGCGCCAAAGGTTGTCTCGCAGACGCAATGTGACAATAAATGATTCAGACAATTATATTCCTTCATTTAAAACCTATAGTAATTTTCATACCATTTAATAGAAAAAAAATTGTATTTCATATTTTGCTGTCTTACTGAGCCTTAACTGAAATCACGGAAGAAATATTTGATATTTAAGTATATAAATGAATACAAATACATGAATTAATGCTTATTCGTAAATAAATTAAAAACCCTACCCTAATGAGGTAGTAACTGAGCGCACAGACTATGCCAATGATTTAACAATAATATGTAGTTTATGGTTTCCATTCATAGACAATAAAGAATCAAAGGTAAGTTGCCACTTTACACAGCTGTCAAGTGTCAATCAATTATAAAGTTTTTTACGTTACTTATTTTACATGATCTCTTTACTCTTAAAGGATAAAGTTGTGTGAAGCTGTTACATCGTTATTTATTGAAGCTAAACATATGTATAAATAAATCTTGTGCACATTTATGATATAACCTAAAAGTGACTAAGAATCGACTTTCTTCAAGCGTGGTTACTATAGCAAATCCAACTACTACATTAAAAACAAGGCAAAATGGTGAAATTCGGCAAGAACAAGTTAAAAATGTTAAACAAGTTGGAGAAACGGCAAAACGCAATCCCGAGTTCTGGAAATAATAACAAAATCCTCAAGAAAAAAATAAACGCAGCGCGGAAAGTAGCCTTTCAAAAAGATGTCTTGAGGGAAATGATACAAAGTGACACGCTAGTTACTCATGTTTCTAAAACAAATGTTCTGAATGCAAAGAATTCTCCCAAACCAGAGGCAAGCGAACCACCTAAAACAAAAATTAAGGCTGTTGAAAAGCAGAAAAGAAGACAGAAGATGCAAGTAAGCGATACAAAGCTTTTATTGAGTCTAATGAAAAAGAAGAACTAATTACTTTTATTCAGGCAGTGTTAATTTTATTTTTAAAGACTGATTATAGGACAATGTAATGTAATTAAGGATTTTTGTTTATTAAATTCATTCTGACTTAAGTTCTTTTATATCAATTTACAACTACCCTACCTGATACATTTCTTATATCTTTTATGAACTCGGGCCTTGCTGGACCTTCTTGTTTTATTGCCACTGAAATAATATATGGAAATTTATGTATGACCTAACAAATATAGTAAATTTTATAACAAAATAACATGAAGACATTTACATCAAAGGTTGACTTAGCATGGCAGTTAGTGGATAGGACACTACCTTAGTTTTGTCTTTAACCTAATAGCTACATGTAAGTAATCTTGCCACAATCTTACAGTAAGGGTAAGTAGGGAATAAGGAAAATTTGACCTTTTTTTTGTTTTTATTGCGAGAAAAAAGCTTATACAGTTTGACAAAGTAGTATAACTACAAAATGAATTTTACACAAAGAGCCTAATTTTAAATTTACATGTGAATTCAATAATGTTTCCTTAATGCTAGGATAATTTTAAATAGGAGAAAATTAAAGATTTTATTTCGATGGAATCTAGAAATAATAGTTTTACAATGCACATGTCAGTCTTTTCACCATCTAAATAAGTAGAACCAGAAGGGTGTGTCAACAAAAGCAGCAAACAGTTTTTCTATTAATTCATTTTGGAGAATAGATTATATACATTTAATCATTTATTTTGCTACACTATTGAAACAAGATTAAATCACACTTATATTTTACTATATAGATGAAAACTCTTGTTCTAGCATATTAACTTATTTGGAAACGAGTGTGAAAAAAAGTAATACAATATAATATGTATTGTACAGATAAATTGGAAATGTTACACTTAAAAAAAATCTTATTTAAGTAAAAATGTGATGGACAGTCCTGCAAATGTTTTCAACATTTTCTCTTCTGTGTACAAATTTTAAACGACATTTGTGAGAGTGGGACCAAGTAATACATTTTGCTGTTGGTTTTAATTCATGACCATCGCATTATAATCTCAAGAAAGCCAAAAATTCATTTCTGTCTGTGTTTTGATAAATAAAAGTAAATACATTTTAGTACAAGAGGATCCTGAAATTTAATTTAGAGAAGTGAAGTTTGCACTAACTATAACAACATATTATCAGTTCAGACTTACAAGACCTTTATGAATATCTCTACATGTTGTATAGACACCTAGAATTAAGATAACTATTTAAGTCTAAGTATCTACAAAGCCGTAGAGAATTTTTGACGTCGTCCAGGTCTACAAGCTTACAGTGGGGCACCCCTGGGGAAACCCTAACGATAGGGTCCAACAGACACAAGGTAAGAGCGAACGCGGCCGTAAGGAAGGACGCGTAAATATCTGTATTTATGATGGTAGAGAATCATCGATGAAAGTAGAAATATCTCTTTTCATCAAGTGATCCAACCAAAATCTAAATTTAATGCGCTGTCCGCCTATTTTGGCTCTAGTTATTCGGAAGTCCACAGACTGAAACCGAAGCCGATTCAGCGTACCCACATTTGCTAATATGAAAAAGAAGGCTTAAAAATTTCTCATTCGATAACTGTATAAGAATAGTTTTCGGAACAGAAAGGACTAGTTTTAGAAAGGAAATATCAAAAGTGCTTATACCTAATATATACTCAGCAAGACGGCAAACCGTTACTACACTACGCTATATAATTACCTATCTTACTTTTAATGAGATTGTAAGACTGGTTGGAGAGAGAAATTGTTTAATTACGACGTCTGCCACGTCCGCGCCTGGGCGAAGACCGAGGCCGGCTAACCGTGTTAGCATTATCATTCTCTTCATTGTTGGCAAATGTTTCACTATCATCTTCCTTCTTTTCATTCTCTTCTTTCAAGTCCTCTTGCTTCCTTTCTTCCTCTAGAATATCATCAATATCATCTGTGTCATCTTCTTTGAGTTCTGAAATTTATTTGAAACAGAGTGTTATCATACTTTTTACAAACATTATACATATATCCAAGGACTTTACTCATTATGAGAAAATTTACATTCACTGGAACACCAGGGAATAATAGACAGGTTTACATTGTGTTCCTAATAATATAATTGATTTTCATTACAGCACTAACAATGAACATAATATTATGTAAAATGTACTAAGTATGTGGAAGCTTCAACCATACCTTCCGGTTTGAAATTATCTAGAAATTCTTCAACCGACTGACCCCAATCTTCCAGCTCGTCGTCTTTGGGTATGCCTTGCTCACTAGCTGGCGCCATCTCTTTCATTTCTTCTTTGTTCTTTTCCTCAACTGTAAATAAAGAATGCCACATTCAACACGATTTTTACGGCCTTATATTAATAAAAATTCTATTAAGAATGGAAAAAATGTTAATGCTAAAATTAGTTAGTACATTGCATGAGAGGAGCATGTAACAATAGGTTGAAAAAAATTAAGACACGGTAGCTCAATAGGTTACAGCAGCAACACGGAACGCTATGGTTGCCGCCGGGTGAAGTCCCGGCCGTATCTAGGATTTTTTAAAAAATCAAAACAGAAAAAAGCGCATTAAAACAAGTTAGTTACCCAAGAAATAACTGCCGCTGATACTGATATGAACTTTTAATGTAGATTTACCTTCTATATCATGTCCGTTCTCGGTGTGATCGTCATTTTCGTCGGGGTCCGGTGACGTCTTGCGCCGTTTCCAGTTGCCGGAATCTTCGGTCTTGATCGGCCGCTTCGACGTCTCGCGATCAGTTATCTGCAAAAAAGCAAACATTTCAAGTAACTTAACCGAGCGGTGTTCACTGTTTGTGTGAACCCATACACAGCACCACATTAGAATTCACCAGAATTTTTGGATTGAGCGTGTTGGATCGTTTGTATAAACGTGTTATGTTAAAACATGAGAATACATTGAAAAGGGATTTTTTTTGAGAACGAAAGAGAATGGAAGAGTTTGATGATGGACAACAAACACATTCAAGTGGGAATTGTACAAACACTCTTAAATGTTCATGATAAAAATATACGTGCAAAATGCAAAGAAAAAACACTTCGAATTGTGTTAATTATACAATCGGAAGCAGTTGTCAAGAACGCATTAACGTGGACAGTGCACATCAAAAGCGGAAGCAAAATTGAAATGCAAGCTTCGCCTTGAAGGAAACGGAAGGCTCCTGAAGCAGAAAAGGGGTCATAAATCCATCTTCATTTTAAATTAGATTATTTATATTCATAAATATTTACTATTTACATCACTTATACATTATAGACTATAGTTAAATGATGTTGCAGTGGTGCTTGTGTGGTTGTTTTACATATCTCTGGAACATATGGCAAAATAATTTATGAGCGCAAGCAATGAGCTATCTTAAGAGTAACAATTAATGTTTACCGACTTTCCAAGAAACTTTATTAGAGACAGCGTATTGTAACGATGTGAGGTATATTTTTATGATAGAAGAGGAAAAAATGCTCGGGGTCACTTGATAGAAGGTAGGCTGTTAACAGATTTTGGCTTTGGAAATTCGGAAACTCGATTAAACTGCACGGGTTTTTTATCTGTGCAGATTTCCAGACTAATTGTCAAATTGTATAAATATTTGTGTAGCCGTCTTCTTAGATAGATCATTGATTTTTGCCTATAGCCAAAAGGGAGATTTAACAATACTGATCTTATTCTATTTAAAACAATAGTAGCTCATCATGAACCAATGTTAAATACTGGACCATATAACGTAAAAAGTTTTCCATGTTATACATCTCCATTTTGGCTTCACAAATAAGTTTTGGGCAATAATTAGAAGTTAAGTAAGGCCCTTTGCAACGCTTAACGGTATCTTGCTGCCTTACAGAAGGTGTAAAATCCAAATCAGAAGTATAAACATTAATATTAATAATAAATACAATTATTTTGATAGATTGAGGGTAGTTTTCACCTTGCCATCTTTCTTGTATCAATTGAGTAGATGACCTATTAAAATGAAATAATTACATTAAATGAATACTATAGAGACTATATAATATTGAACGTTGTAAAGGGCCCGTGTACTAAGAAGAATACTAGCTGTCTTCAAATTTGACGGTTGTCGCGTATTGTAACGGGGCCGACGAAGCCAGCTTTCGTGGTATCTCGACGGGTCGACCGCGTATCCGCGTGGAACTTCATTCCTATAATAGTTCAGAAAATTCTGATCCGCAAAGTACGCCCTGTTATACGTTCTTTGGCCCTCGTGTACATTTTGTTGGGTCTGATAATATCCTTGGCCGTATACGCCTTGCGTATTCCAATGATAGTGGTGGATGTAATTCGGTGGTGCGGCCTACAATGTTAAATAGAAAATCACGATACTTTTGTTTCATTGACACCATCATTATTGTAAGATATTATAATTCAAGGAGCACTGAAGATGCTCGTGAGGTTTAAGCAGGGTACTCACTAGCCAGTTATTATGTATTCGATACTGTTTCTACATAACACGTGAGTACCATGCGTTATTTTACACCGCGAGCGCTTGGTCAGTATCCAGCTTATAACGATTAAAGCAAAGATCAAAAACATTACTTTTGAATAACGCTTCTGTGAAATAGTTGTGCGGTTGTTGTCTTGTCTTGTCTTTCTTTACACAGTTACGAGGTTTTTTTTCTAGAAGCCAATTTAATACCTGAGAGAAGTCCCAAATGTTATCATAATTCCAATTTCGCCAGTCGGTTTGTTGATGTCTGACATTACGAGAATAATATTGTGATTCATTTTGATTCATGTTATAATTTTCAAAATACGTTCTGCGGGGCTAAAACAAAAGAATCGGGAATGGACAAAACGGGTTTAAGTCGATTCGGAAAAGGTAAATTAACAATTTAAA
This sequence comes from Leptosia nina, assembly GCA_963661955.1. Taxonomy (NCBI): domain Eukaryota; kingdom Metazoa; phylum Arthropoda; class Insecta; order Lepidoptera; family Pieridae; genus Leptosia; species Leptosia nina. The sequence continues at coordinate 739,529 of CAVLEF010000002.1, read as the reverse complement.
CTTAATGAAATATGCCTCAAGGGGTGTTGTCACATAATACCATCATACTATTTTCCAATTAGCACTGGAAACCCATTATACAGTTTTGTGTACCTGATAACCACCTCGCCTATAGCCTCTATCCCTCTTGGCCCAATAATTTCCATTTTTATTCCTATATTTACGCCTTTTACTACGAGTTCTCCTCTGGTTCTGCAGTTAAGGGAAGAGAAACTAAATTTTATTCATAGCAATTAGTATTATAGATTTTTTTTAGATTATAATATAACAAAAGAAGTAAATTGTTATAAAAAAAAAATCTGTAACAATTTACCCCTACTAAGAAACTAATTGCTACAACCCTCTCACCGTCTCCTAGTTAATAAATCTATATTATTTGGCATGCATGCTATAAAGAGTTGTGCTACTTGTATATTTATCAGGAAAATTATTTAATTGATTACAATACAGGAACGAGAACATTAATTTATATTACATAACTAATTGGGCATATTATATATTATGACACCGTACCTAATATTATTGGTGTTAGTATTGTAAGAGTGATTGATGAGTGATTAGACCGGCTGGAGTGCGGTGGGCTGTGCCAACATAGAAACTTCGTGAAGGTAAAGACACACACACACACGGAAACAGACACACGTACTTAGGGTAAATATTATATTTTTCAATGAGAGGAGTGGACAACCACTGATAAGAGGTCGCAGAACAAGATCTAACTGTCGCCATCGTTTAGAAAGAAAAAAAGTAGTTAAGTAGTTAGAGCACATACTCAAACGCTGGTGTAGATGATATCGATATGAACGTCATTAGTAATTTGATTTAACCAGGAGCTCTCTTGTTAAGAATAATAGTTTACGAGGGTTTAAACTTGACTGTAATCAATGCTAATATAATATTTTGAGAAATTGTAATTAAAACTCAATTTCTTTCGAATTTGCCAGAAATAGTAAAAGAACGGTATCGTTAATTTATGAAATTTTTTCCACCACACTCGCGCCGGGTTAATATTAGATTGTATTGTTTCCTCTCCCTGTGTTACATATCTATTATTTCACACATCAAGTTCAGAGCTATCACTTAAAATGGCTACCTTTTTATTCGCGCTAACATTTGGGTGCTTCGGGGATGAATTCCCCTTTCCCCCATCGTCACTATCCAATATTTCGATCGGTTGATAAGTAACCTCAATAATTTCAACGTCAGAATCATCACCAAAGTTATTCATACCTAAAATAGATGCTGTTTCGTTTTTGTCCTGATTCACTTCATCCTCGCTTATTTCAATGGTACTGGATCCTACATTATCTTCTTGCGTTTTATTTTTTTCATTAGCTATATTTGAATTGGTTTGATCAATAGTTATATTATAGTCAGCAATATCCATAGGAAAACTGTAAAGAGCATTATTAGAAATATTTTCCTTTGATGTGTTTATATTTTCAACAGCGTTATCGTCGAGATTTTCTGGTGATAATATATTGAGAACGACACTATCGTTGCCTATGTAGGGTGGAGTATCTATTTCTACCTCCATTAAAGGGGTACTTGCGGATTCTTCGACACTGTTAGGGTTATAGTCAACAGTTTTCCTTAAAAATGCGTCAGTACACGTCACCTCTTGATAATCAAAAACATTTGTTTGATATTGTTGATCGTCATTAATGGTCTCGTTTTCGCCCATGTAAGGTTCTGAGTAAACAATAAATTCATTGCTAATTTCCTCGTTGAACACGTCACTTGCGACATTTTGTCTTACAGTATCTACAGCATTTGCAGAACTTTCGTCAAGAAATTGCTGGGTATTGACATAGTTTGTGTTAATTTCCCGTTTGTTGGGTGAATGTGACTTTTCACATGTGGTGTTCTCGATTGTCACAGAACTGTTGTCTTGATTTTGTAGAGTCATCAAACAAGTTGTAAGATTTTCTTTACTTGGGGTAAACATTTTAGTGACATTTGGCTTTGCAATTTCAGTACCTAGCTCTAAAAGTTTAGGATATGTTAAATCAATACCGATTGATAGTCTTCTAGCAATTACGTTGTTAATGTGGTTTATTTGTAAAAGTGATAATTGGATCAACGACGGAGCAGTAAGTGTTAAATTGTCTTTTGATTGCTACAAAAAGAAAAAAACACCAAATTACAAATAAAAAAAATATTTTCAAACGAAAGGTAGAAAAGTTTGGATGTACCTCTGGCGATATATCCAGTGATATTATGTTTGTTGGAGATTCAAGTTCAGTGGTATCATCTATCAGATTATCATTTTCATCTGTACCCTAAAAATAGCAGCCAATGTAGATTACCAGTGTTAATGAAGGGAATGTATTATAGCGTCTAGAACAACAGTATGTCAATTGACACACTTGGGACCATATAGTGCTTCACGTACCCTCAATTCAAAAGTTTAACATGTAATAATAAAAAGTAAGTATGAATAATTATTCGACTTAAAAGTACCTGATCTTCTGTTGCATAATCTTGATAGGACATGTTCCTTATAAAAGCGATACACACAGCCTGTATCGATGTAATAAATTCTTCCTCTAAATCATTTTCCTCATACTCTTCGTCACACTATAAACATTGCTAGTTATGTCTCCATACCTGTATGTCCCCTAAATAGCTTCCAAACTATAAGCTTATAATGAAATGATGAAAACAGGCATGCTTATGTTTACGCTGATACATTCTACTCTACTTACTACTGTAAATGCGCCGAAGAATTATATCGTTGTAATCATTGTTAAACTTAATAATATGATCATTCGATAGCAATCACTTTACAAAATACATTTATAGTAAAGCCAATTTAATAGGTCATATTTAATTTGACACAACATTGCCTTTTTTATAGATTTTAAAATACTAATTGTCATAACTACAAAATATGTTCCATGGATGGGATGTCAAATGGCCTATTTGTATTGGCTTTACAGTAACATTGGTATGATCAAGCTGTAAAAAATAGTTTTATATATTAACGTTTATCTCAGATATACAAAATGGAACGCCTTAGTGATTTTAAAGATAAAGATACAATTAGAGGTGAATCAATGAAATTGAAATGAAATCAATTGTAAGTTGTACATTTTGGCATTTACAATATTTTTCCATGTTCATACAAGTATAAAGTCTATGTAGTTACAATAATCAGTTACATAAAAATTTAAGAGAACCCACCTCATGTTAAAATCTAAAAGCAGTGAGTTTTAACATACAATAAGTATAAAGGGTAAGCAGGAATGCATTCGGCAGAAAAAAAGCATTGTTTGTATATGTCTGTGAAAGCACTTGTTGTTCCATAAGACTTTACCTCCTTGCCGCTCTTTTCATTGAGCAGTCTGACGAAGAGCTGATGGTGCCTCCAAGTCCGCAGGTGCACTTCAGCCGTCTCCTCAGAGTCGAGTAGCTTCTTGCACAGTAGGCACTGGTAGCACTTAAACTCGCTGAGGAACGAACGGCCTACGCCACGTTCGGTACTGTAACGTAAGTACGTTTTTAGAACGGTTATCAGAAAATAATGTAGGATGTTACTGTCGGATTAAATAGAACATTTAAAGGAATCAACATGGACGATAACAAAGGACAGGCAAGCACGTTAACTTTCAGAGGAGGCCTTTGTACGAGGACAAGCTGTCTGTAAAGCATAAATATTAAGTATTAATGTAAAACATACTTTTAGTTAAGCTACTAGGGACACTCATTGTATTTCAACTTTAAAACAGCAATAAAAGTTATATCTATTTTATTTATTTAAAGTAATTAATCAAAGCAGCCCAAGTAAAATTTAAATTAAAGAGTTGCAATGATGTGCTCTGTTGACCTAAGCAAACATCAACATACTCCTCTTCTTTAACCAGGTAAACAAAGAAAGTCTAGAAATCGTTATTCATGTTTGTGGGATGATGGGAACAATGCCATGATCAGCGCCTTCAGAAGGACTGGTCATCCAATCTTCAATCGCTAACTCCAAAATGATAATAACATAGTTAAAAAAAATATGGCCAACCTGTAGGCAGGATATCTATCATTGCTGATATTAACGATATCATCGCCTTCAGTGTAGTCCAGAATCGTATCCTCTTTGTCCAACTCCTCTTTAAGTTCTTCTGCTTTCTCTTCAGGGTCTCCTTCGGCGGCCTTCTCATCACCTTCCTATAAGGGAAATTAAACTATTATATCCCATATTTGGTCATGGAAAATAACTAAATTAAGATTGCATATTTGGAGGAAGAAAATTAATACTTGCTAACCACTTAAAAATGAATATACCTGACAAGCATCTTTATCCTTGTCTTGAGTGGATTTGTCCTTGTCCTCAGCAGGCTTCTTGTATCGCTGTCTGTCTCTGTCATCTCGCAGGTACAGCTGCTCCGATTGCAGACTGGATATCATCATCACTGGAAGAGTTCACAATTCAATCATTAAAAATATTACGTTGTTCTTTTTTATAACAGAGGACTAACAAGTATAAGCTAACACTCGATGGAAGATGAAATACTTCTGACACATGTATACTAATATTCACAGACGGAAACTGAAATGCGATTACACTCCTTTTCAGCTGTGTATAATGGTTCGAAGTCGAAATCTTCTACCAACCGTAAATATAAACTTTTTCAGGTAACAGGTTTCAGAAAAATTATAAATGCAATTTAGTTTTGTTGGATCTTTAATAAAAAAATATTTTTGGGTTTTTTGTTGACCTTTTTTACGTGTCAAATATGCAGACAAAATTAGATTTGTTTAAAAGTATTAAATGTGTACGTTTAAATTTATGCACTTAACGAAATAAGTATAAAAAAACTGAAAAAAAGCTCTACAAGTCTATGCTTGCATAATTTTTGTCGGAATGAATATTAAATCACAAGCCATTAAACAGTGTTCCCGAGTTACTAGTTATCACAAACAAGTTTACCTTCGTGGCGCCGCTGTGCGTCCCTACACAGAGCGTTACACCTGTTTCGAACCTGTCTGTACCTTTCCACGTCCTCCTCTTTGCCGGACTTCATTTTAGCCTTCAACAGCTTTTTCTCACTTAGCAGTGTTTTAAGGTCGTCCGTAAGCCAAGGTGCTGGAAGGTCTTTCTTTTTGATACGACCTGTCAAAAAGATAAACCCTCCAGCACGCTTATATATTTGCATTATGGCCTATCAGATAGATATTTACAATGTCTCGGTAAGATGGTCATTCCGACAAAATTACGTTAGCTAAGTGATTGCTTGCTATTATTACATGAATATTGAATAAAACAAAAACTAAAAAAAATGAAAGAAAATACTTAATTAAAATCATTAATTACCTTCAGGTTTAGGCTTTCCACCGACATCTTGCTTGTCTTGCATCATTTTGAGATGTTCCGGAGTGAGTCTGTGCTCATCCAACTCGATCCTGGTGGGCATCTCTTTGTGGCACGCAGTGCAGGTCGGGTGCAGGTACTTCTTGAGCTTGCGATGGCCGACTGTTGTTCTGTGACCGGATCCATCTGCCGCGTACATGAGACACATGGCGCAGTAGAAGTCGCGCATCGGTTGCTGCCCTGATTTGCGGGTGCGTTTCATTTCGCGGATCTGTGAGATATTATTTATTGTCATCTAATCGATTGTCAAAACCTGAGCGCGTTCTATATTATCAATGGTAAGTCATGGTAACTTCACATACTACATAGATCTATTCGCAGTTTAGCAGTATTCAAAATGTACAGATTTTGTTTCCACAATAGGTTTATTACAAACAGCTCTGATCTACCTGCGCCGACTTTTGAAAATTCATAGTTTTAAGATTCTATTTTTAAGTTGAACATTTTAACGAAAATATATTTGTTGTCACGTCTATTAGTCTCATAAAAAAGTCAGTAAAACAATTTACATATAAAGTAACAAGTAAATGAAAAATTTTAATCAAGCTACACCTCAAACAATCAGTTTTTAAGCCAAAGGAATTTTTAAGGTTTAAAGACATTTATTTCTCAGGAAAGATAAAATCTTGGAATTACAAATCAACATTATTTTTACAATTCTACCCGCGTGCAACGCTCAAGAAATTATGACTAAGGATTACGCATTACGCTGTATTTGTATGTAGATACAATATACCTTTAAATTCTATAGGAATGTTCTCACCTTAAACTCCTGCCTCATAGTATCTGCAGTCAGTGCATAGCTCTCAGCCGTTTTCTGCATCATGATGGCATGAGCGCGACCACTCAAATGGTTCTCAAATGACCTTCCATCCCACATGCTCTTGTTGCAAATGTGGCATTTTAGCAGTTGAGGGTTAATGTCATCATACCGAGTCTTCTGGCCTGACTTCTCTTCTTGTTTGACTTGGGACTTCTCTGCTTCCTGAGATTTTTCACCCTCTTGCTCACTATAGAAAACTTAATATTTAATTTTATGTTTAGATATAAAAAGAATATAAAAAACAATTGTCAGCAGAATTAGTAAAATCATAGCTGATGCAATCTCCTTTCCGTCAGTTTTGAAAAAGATGATAAAATGAAGTGTATTTGTAGACATATAAATAAAAAGTCTGATACAAAAACATAAGTTTCATAAATCGAAACAATGGTGACAGTCGTTCTGTGAAGACATTGAGTATCCAAAGACAGATTGTCGCTGCTCAGAAATAAAGGTTCCGAAACGGAAATAAAATGGCCACTCCGGTGAACGTTTGTAAAACTGTGTATATAGATGTATCGGAATTGAGAGTCGGCGTGACCGCCGGAAGGAAATTTCGGGAATCCTTACCTCTCCTTGGGCTTATTTTTGGAATCGGCCTCCTTTTTCGGGGAACCCTTGGTTTGTTGCCGTTGCCCATCATTGGGCCTGAAGGGTTTACGATTGCTGTTGATACGCTCACCAGAGCGGTTGTAATTTCCCGTTCTCCGGAAATTACCCTGATTGTTCATCTGAATGGAATTGAGATTCCGAGTTAGTAAGAATAGCAAGCCCCTAGGGGCTATTGCACATGGAGGCATTGGTATGGATGACAAAGCTGCCTGAAGACCTGTGTAAACTTGTAACATTTGATTAATATCAGTAAAACATATAATGTGACTACAATGGATGGCTTTATAAATGGCAAGCTGGCGAGACCCATTTGGCTGATTAAATTGTCTAGGGAGTAGATTATGTTCTGAACGGAAATTACAGGTATTAGAAGGGTAGTTTTTATTTACATCTTAAAAGAGAACAATTACCTGTAGGTCATTGATACTTGGACTTTGGACGATTGATGATGTTTAACATTGTCAGTAACTTGTTGTACTTACTCGATTTGGTGGATATCCACGATCATACCGACCCATGGGCGGCCCGAAATCCCGACGAATAGGCATGTCTAGCAAAGACGGGACTGGATTTTGTCTAGGTTGCAAGAGGTTGATGATGTTGCTTGCGAGAGCTAGCGTTGCCTCTGTAGAACCGCTACCGAGGGGCAGTAGATTAGGGATGTCGTTACCCGGGGCCCCGCCTTGCCACGGTGATACTCCTGGGCGAAAATTCTTCACCCTGTCGTTGCGGACAAAGTCCATACGACGGCCGCCGGAAGGTCTTCGGTTAGCCATTATGTGGTTTCAAAACACCCTTATTAAAGACATCAAATTTTAAATAAATATAGAGTTAAACATAATGAAATGGATAAAATGCACTTGTGTGTTCTTTTATAACTATAAACTATTCTTAAACTTAAACTAGAAACGTAAAGATGAAAACCCATACTTACAGCTTAAATAGACCACAAACGTAATCACTGTTTGAATTATGCAAATGCAAATCACACAAATACTAGCGTTAAGTTGCAATTTTACAAATGACGCCCCACACAACTACACGACGCCGACACAATTAAGAAAGTAGAAAATGGCAGCCGACGGTTAAGTGTTGCCATTTGCATCTTCAAGTTTCAGAACTCCATAGAGTTATAATGTTACTGAAGATATTGTCTGTGGTTTAATGTGGGTTTCAAAATAATAAATATGACAAATCAGATGGGAGTTGAAGTCCATGGGTGTATGTCGTGTATTGAGTGTAGATTTAACTACTACATTAAATGACCTTTAATTAAAAACATTGAGGTATTAAATAGTGTAATTAAAATAAAAAAATGTCTCAAGGTAAAATAGTGCTAATGGCATGTGGAAGTTTTAGTCCACCGACGTACATGCACTTACGAATGTTTGGTATGTTAAATATTAATTGTTACAATAACAATTGGCTCATTTTGCAAATTTTTATACAATTGTCTTTTACTTAATGAAAATATACGACATAAGTTCCGCCCTAAGTAGCACTATTTTTTACAAATTCCTGTTTGTTTATGTACCTATCAATATTTTTTATAATACTGGTATACACTACAGTAGTTTTTCCAATTCGTTTTTTCGTTAGTGTTTTACCATAAAAAACCCATATTTTAGACTTAGATTTCGATTTAGAGATGAATGTTCAATACATCAAAGAACAGAAATTATAATGTTAGCAATGAACTAACTTGAACATAATAATTTATCTGGGTTCTTCCAGTGTGCTAGCTAAGGCAGCTGTGGTTTAAGAGCTTACCAGGACTTTATTTTATTTATCATAAAATCGTCATTAGTTGTAAGCATCTATTATTAGGATATTGCGACATGTTAGCTGCCTGTGTCGTAAATATGTGTCTAATCTTATTGGTTTAAGTTTATCTATGAACCTAGGGTCCAATGGTCAGAATTTTCCCAAAAACATGTTGTTCTATTCTTCAATTTTTGAAATATAGTTGTTGTTTAACTAAAGACATATACAACAATAATTCTCTTTTTCCAGAAATAGCAAAAGATTACATACATTCCCTAGGTCTGGGAACAATTGTTGGTGGGATTGTATCGCCAGTGCATGATGCATATGGAAAGAAAGATTTAGTTGCTGCCCATCATAGGTATGTGGTCTGCACTAATTATATAAACAATTCAGTAATGGTAAGGTAAGGTAACAATATAGCAGTCCCCAATCTTAAACTTCTTACTACTATTGCCAGATTCTTTACTATTCTTTGAACAACATACAACATCTATTTTAATTGTAAATAAGAAACAATTCTTATTAACAATTATCAAGGTCAAAATCATAATTAAAGTATTATTAGTTGTTATCATGCTTGTGGTTTATTTGACCCAAATTTGTGAAGTTACATAATTTTTTAAACAAAATAGTAATAATGTTAAAACTGTAGTGATATAATAAATTGAAATATTTTTTTTATATGGAGATATGTTTATTATATTGATAATTGCAGTTTTTATTTTATAGATTTTTATTTCCTAAGTAATCTCACAAACTGTTCACAAATTTTCAGAGTGGCCATGTTAAAGCTCGCACTACGGTCTTCTGGTTGGATTAAGGTGTCCGAATGGGAGACACAGCAAACCGGTTGGACGAGGACCAGAGCGTCTATTAAGTACCATCAAGTAAGTCAGTCTTAAGTAGCCAATAGTTGACACTGCCTTCTTTTAGAAGACACTGTCATTCCATAGTGCAATAAGTTCTAAGTCCAGAGCTGATGAAACATTTGTAAGCCATTAGAGTAGTTTTTTAGATCACATATTAACTACCCAGGGTATGTTTATTGATTGATTTTTAAAGTTCTTTATTTAATATCGGCTTATACATTACACAATGGTTTATTAAATAAATAATACAAAAATAACTGAAAATTTGAACAATATAAGGTATAAATTTTAGTAACTATTAGAAGGTAGATTATTATTTTGAAAAATTAAGTTAAAAAAGGGCTTTATAGGGGACATAAACGACTGGTTATTTTACCCCTTACCCTATATTTCCTCTCCGGAGAATGTTTGGTTATCCAACAGTCATGTTTCACTAAAGTTTTTTACTTTTATTTATTTAATAGATTTTATTTATTTCTTATTTACACTGTTACACTGTATAATATTTCTAATACAAAGCTACATAGACTTTTATTACTAAGAATTTATAACAGTATCATTTTGAGTACTGTGGGATAAGGATTTTAGTTAAAGTGAATAACATATTTTTGGAATACTTTAACACAGACAAACTGCATTAAAATTGTATGAACATCTAAAAATAATCGATTTTCTCTCTCTAAGTTGTAATTATCGTTATAAACTTTTTTTTATATAAATATAAATGAAAATCTATTGTAGAGACCAGCAATCGAGTAAGTTCGAGTCCCGTCCGTGTCAAACTATATTTTAATTATAATTAGATTTCATCAAAAGTAACGTTCTACAAAGATTACAGGTCAACATTGCATAAGAGATAGTAAGACGCAATATCTATCTCTATAAATGTATCTTTCCTTTCCTAATGTATGCACTATACTAGAAATAGGGGTGAGTCACTTGGATCAATAGCTTAGCATTTAAGTCAAGGTCGGCAGGTACAGATGCCTGTGCAAAGGTCAAACGATAACAGGTGCTTGGTGCATCTATTTGAAAGTAATTTACTAATTATGAAATATATTTTTTAATAATAGAAAGCTTAAAAGTGACTCATAGTTATTATTCTTATACTCAATTCTCATCAGTCTAATGGTTACAATCAACGGGTCGTAGGTTTGATTCACATCGGGACCAAAACTTTTCTAACCAATTTATATATTTTTTTTAACTCATTGAACTTTGTCTGGGTATTAAATGGGTATATCGGATTTCCGTGCAGAATATAAAAGCCGTGAAGTCAAATCTCGCTTAGGTTTCAGTCTGGATATCCGAATATGCAAAGTGAAAGTGAATCCCGTTCACGTCTGTCCTCCTCTGTAATGAGAAACGACATATTTCAGGACACAATCAACACACCACCGCAAACAGAGACGCCGACTTGGTTGCCAGACGACATCCTCAACGTCAACATTGACGACTGTAACTCGAACCACGTGAACGGGAACAGCGATGACGTCACTGTCAAATTATTATGCGGCGCCGATCTGTTGGAGTCCTTTGCGACGCCGGGGCTGTGGTCAGATGATGATGTAAATAAATTGCAACTATTAATTATTATCTGTAGTTTGCGCGCACACATTTAACTAAAACATTTTTAACGGTTTAAGACTCGAAATATAATCACTTATTTAGTTCCCCGTTACTGCGGCTGCTTCAACCACCCGGGAGTTATAATAAAGTCTAAATAAGTTACCTAATATGTTTCGGGTTTTAAACTATTATAATTGTTTAGTTCAGACTATTTAGCAGCTGTCAACATGTCCATAGGTTCGATACCCATTAGGACCAACGCATTTCTAAAATAAATTATCAAGTTCTATGTAAATGTCTTAAATACTGTCTATAGTTTACGCGAGTAGTACACATTTAAATAAAACACTTTAACGGTTTAAAACGCAATATATTAGTTAAACTTATTTAAAAATTATCAAACACCTGGGATCCCACATTAAAAACTCTGGATCCCAATAAACAGCATACCGGCAAACGTGAAGACACCGTTAGTAAATTCTGCAAGGACCCGGTCAGTTTCGCCAAATACCAAGTTCGACGGAACAGATGGCGCTAGCGTAGCAATTTTTTACTTTGACGTCAGAGACATCCTCCATCTTTAGTCTCCCCGTGACCACGGCTCCAAGCTGAGCCAAGCATCCGAAATGTCGGGCCGAAGTTAAAAATTATTTTCAAATAAGTTTAACTAATATATCGCGTTCTAAACCGTTAAAGTGTTGTATTTAAATGACTGGTTTCGTCTGGAACATCTGGATATTAAACGGGTGGTGAGAATGAAAATGTTGTCCTGGTCACGAACTACCCTGCACTGATGAAAAAGCTTAAGGCCTATCTGTGCTAAACTTACGTTTCGTTTACACCTTGAAATTTCGTATGTGCATCTTTTTTAATGTTATGCTGCTGAAGTATTTCTCCTTCCATCAAGTGATAATAAATGTTAATTTTTTTGACTTTCAGTTGGAGGCGATATTAGGACGACACGGCATTGTGGTGGTGTCACGGGCTGGCAGTGACCCCGGCAGGTTTATATATGAGTCCGACATGCTCTATAAATATAGGGTGAGTTTTTGGAAACAAAATTATTGTTTTGTGAAAAATTAAGAAACAACCAGAAAGAGCTATTTAGCTAAATAGTTTTTGCCACTAAAGAAACATTAGATAGGAGTAAACACAAATACAACATAGCCCAATGCCCAATTAGGGTTTTTTTTTATTCTTGTCCGAACTTGTGTTATAGATTAGTATTGAAAGACAGCAAATTTTTGACTCGTACTTTTTCATATATTTTTTTTTAATTAATTTTCTTTTTGTTTTAAAATATTAATTTTTATAATTCTTTGCAGAAAAATGTTCTTCTGGTTACAAATTACATAGTGAATGAAGTGAGTTCAACGGTTATAAGACGACTCTTGCGCAGAGGCGAGAGCCCGAAATATTTGACAGATGACGCAGTGTTATCATACATCAGGCAGAACCAATTGTACGGAACCACAGCGAATGTCACGTGAGTATGCCTTTTGTAGTTATTTTGAGAAAGTCACTGCTTTGAGATACTATAATTGTTTTGAATTTGTATGTACTGTAATGTCCACTTTAGACCATATTATATTGAAAATATTTAAGACTAGACAATAATGGAGAGTGAGCATTTCACTTTGGGACCATCAACATTCATTCTTACTTAATTTCCCCGCTGGCAATGAGCTAGCCTTTAGAAAGAAAAATATAATTTTCTATTCTACAGACACTAATAATGTATCTCCTTCCCTCCCCGCTGCCCGGACACAGTGAGTATAACACAGATAATATTTACGATAAATCACCTCAAGACGTCGTAATGGCGTCGCCCGAAGAGACCAGCTACAAGAACATCCTCATATCGATCCGCGACAAACCGTCGATAATCGATGAAACGATCACCGTAAAGCGCGCGAAAAAATCGATCCTCTCCCACACAGATACTATAACGCCCATAGACAACCTGAAACCCAAGATGGCGTACATTGATAAGGTGTCGCCGAGCTACGTCCCGGGGAAGGCTGTCAAAATTGTCAGTGACGTCACACACCACAGCTTAGACAAGGTAGGTGTCGAGGCGCACTCGCTTGACAGCTTGAGTGAATATTATCTGAACCAGAGGCGATTGAGCGAAGGGAGCGGTGAAAAGCCGCCGAAAAAACGCTGCTCGACGTCAACTATACGCAAGTTGAGACCTGACGAAATGAAAAAGAGTAAGTCTGAGGTGAGTAAGTTGTGCGACAAAGTGAAGAGTATTAAGTTGAAAGACGAGAGTAAAAACTACAAAACGCGCAGTTGTAATGATATTGTCAAATTGATTCTCACTAAACATGGCATCCATGTTATTAGCGATACAGAGGCTATTGTATAGAGGGTAGACCACAGATTCTATACAATTTTTCTTACAATGACGAACAACCATAAGGAGTGTTCGATCGAAATTCTAATTGATTACTATGCTGTTATATAATATTAGCACAAATATATTGATAAAATGTATGTTGTATTTTATCAATAAATATTACTCTCATAAATTTTTATGAAAAGTAGGTTCTTTTACATATACTTAATAGTTGTGTTCAACTTTCTTTAAACTTTTACACTGTATATTTACAGAAATTAATTACAAACTGCATTTTCAATAGATATTCTTCTTAATTCACCAACTATTTCTTCCTCTTTTTTTTCTACAGAAGCTAATTCTAATATTCTAGCAGCTATAATAAGCACAACATTTTACTGTATTCCACTTGTAACGCAGTGCGGGCACATTTTTAACTGGTGATACCACATAACAAACTTCAAACCCGATGCTCAAATGTATACTTCCCTTAGAAATAAGGTATTTTATGGAAATGGTTTTTATGGTTGGTATTAAGTTCTGAGAAACGGTATAGGGTTCAGAGGTTTTTGTAAATGTATATACATATTTATACAAAATATTAAGACTGTTATTTGATCTAATTTTTTTTGAATTGGATTTCAACACTACTTAGAGACACAGTGTTTAATTATTATATGTAGTTTATCTAATGTAAAGGTACTATTTATTTCCAAAATAACTTGTTAACAAAAATTAACATAAATATGAGAGAATTACAAAAATGTTTATTTGTAAAATAATGTATGTATGTCTATATTGGTAGTGTCAATTTGTATACTTTATATCTACCAAATCTAAAACTCGTATATAACAATGTAATTGTGTCAAATTATTCTGTGATAGATGTGAAAGTAGTGCCAAGTTTCATTGTAAAACGATTACATCCACTTTAACGGATTTAAACGCAAATTCATAGCTGGGATCACGAAGGGTTACTATATAATCCTTTCCTTTCTTCTTGTAATTGATAATAAGTATATTAAAAGGCAGATTATCGACCGAAAAACAGACCAGTTCTCTCTAGTCCGTCTGCTGCACAAACTTGAAGTATTGGTAGATTGCCTTCGAAAGAGGCTCTCCTTTGGTTAATCGCTTATTAAGTATTCTGGGGATTGGCATAATAACGCGTTTTAACCCGTTAAAGCTCTACCATCATAAAGTATATTAAAACTAGGTATTAACTTTGAAGTATTTGAATTTTAAAGTCTATTACGTGGTGTAAGTAAAGCTTCTATGGAAATTGTTTAATAAATATTAATTGTGAGAACGTACTTTTATTGTAGTTACCCCCTTTTTGTTATGTTCTATCGAGGCTTTACGTTTTCCCCTGTAGTTTAGTTGTCTGTTGTAACTTTTTTATATATTAAATTTTATATTCATAATTTTCGGACATTATCCGTTATAGTCGTACCTATAGGGTTTACTATTCGTGTCCCACGCCAAAGTTATTGCGCACCCACAACAGCTCGAGAATCTAAGTAGCTTTGAAAATTGGCCGCGAAAGCCTTGTGCAATTAATAAAGAGCTATCATTCATCCTTATACTATGGTGGGATGAATTTATAGATTAGAGTAGAATTTTCAGATATTTACAGATACAAATCTGTATTTGTCTTTATAGATGCGCTGAGTATTTGAGTTTGTTTTAGAATCTCCCACTATTTGTATGGATAACATATTCATTTAAATAAAACACAGCACTGTTTGCGTGAAACATACTAGTCGCAATTAAAAATAAATTGTTTTTTAAATGCGACTCGATGTTTTAAATGCTTTCAGCAGCCGTAGTCACGGGGGGAGTATTTAAAAGTGGGTATGTATTAATGTTTATAATAAAAATAATGTTTTTTTCTAGGGAGGCGGTTGCCCGTTGTAGCTGAAGTGTTGCGCGTCTTGCGGCAACCAGTCGCCGTACGCGCCGATTTGAGACTTCAATCGAGATGAGTCAATTCGTCTATGTCTTGTCTAATATAGGATGCAAGTTTTGACAATTTACACCTAAGATTGAAATTGTCCAGAATTGGGTACAAATGATATTACATTTCTTTAAGGGATTGTAAATACATATCTACTAGAAAATCTATAGTAAAATAGTATTGATTTATTTATATGCTAGATATATATTTATCAGAGTTGCCAAAACAAAATAATTAGATAATGATGTCTCTTTTAATATATGTAGTTTTTTTTTAATATTAAGAACTAATACACTCACAAACGATTATATTCTATTTAAATCTCACAGTCTATTTATAAATGTTTCATCCTATATTAGACATTAAGATAATAATGGGGAGAGTTTGTTTAAACTAAACTGCATATATAACTGTGTATTTTAATTTTATACATGGCTAAATAATTTGTTTAATAAAAATTTATTGCGGTCTTTATGGCGGTAGTTCGTCTTGCATAACGTTAAAGTATGGGCGTCATATTTATCTGATTCGCGTCCAACTATTTTTTGTTTGTTAATTTATTATTATTTTGTACTTATTAAATGTCTCGAAATAGGTAATAGTCTTGTAAAAGTATTACCGTTATTAATGTAGTGTTGAAAATTAATATTTATTGTCATTTAAAGTTACGAGAGTTTAAGTGTTTAAAATCATTCTCGTTTTATTTAAAATAACATTTATTCGACGAACTTTTGAGGAATTTTACGCATAGCAAACATATATGTATATATACTGTTATAGCATATCATTAGCACAATCATGTTACGCAATATGAGTTAGTGGAAGACTTGGTAAAATGTATCATGTCTATAAAAAGAGTCGCGGTGAGTTAAGTCCCGTAATTTGAGAACTGGTTTATATATGTTCGAAGGTTGTTTAAAAAAAGATTTCACCCTACTCTTAAATTCATAACCTCCAATAGGGTATAATGTTGAAAAGTTTTTGTAACGTAGAGACTAGTTATGCATTTAGACCTGCGCGTACGCAGCCTATTAAAATAGTACTGTGGCATTTGGGAGTTTTTATGCGATATCAATTTAATTTGTTATTTATCTTCTACAAAGACGTATTCATTAACTTATGGATAGTACGAGTTATGTTTGTTATTTGGTATGTGATAGCACGTTTGCCATATTTAGATAAGTTTGTCGTACAGTAATGATGTATTTTAATTTTATTTATAATGATTTTGTTCTATAGGTATTCGGTGCAATATTTTTATTTTTAGGTGTTTAGGTTTAGATAGAAATGGGGATAATTTTTTTCATGTGTATTATTTGTTGGGGATAAAACATAACATAGAGCTAAACACATTTCAATTTAGTTCTTTAAAAATATAACTTTAAGCTTTTTTTGTTACTAAGAAAGGCGAAATTTTTTGTAATATATCAGATTATATTTTATATATAATGTTGTGCCTTGACGCTTTTTAGAGTGGCTGAATGAAGCAAGATGTAATATTAAATGTTAAATAATACGTAAGATGCACGTATTTTTCAGTACTTAATATAAAACGTTCCTCAAATACTTACTTATAAAATCTTAGTATGAATTTGATATAATTTCACTAGTAATTTAATGTTTGTTTAAAATAGGTTCATTTTACATGCTTTAAATTGAGCGCCTCCGCAGTATATCGTGTTACCTAGCATTCGTAAAGCATAGTTCTAAGTTCTGCGCCCGGGTTACCAATAAATTCTTTTGGTCGGGCAAGGCACAAAGGGCGATCAGTGAAACAAACTAATAATGTGTTTGACCGGGATGCGAAATTTTAATATAATTATGTAAAACTTCATTACAAAGTAGTTTTCATCTCTTTTCAACGTATTTAATATTAAATTCATACTAAGTTACTTCTTAAAAAAATTAAATACTTTAAAAACGTATTCATTTGAAACACACGTAAATATCAATAATAATGTATCCATGTTTAAATAAAAAATATGTAATGTTGCCTTATAAGAAACTATTGCTTGCAACATATTTCGTTTTATTTCGCAAACTTAAAAAAAAAACAACAGTGACATTAAAAATAATAATATATTGCTTTGAGACTAGATGTACAAAGGGATAATACAAAAACAGTTAAGTTACAACACAGTCAATTGGTGTAAAATTTTCTAAATAAACCTTAAAATTATATAAGGCTTTAGCAGCCCTTTTGCAAAACTATTTTGGTTTTCGAGATGATTGGCATTCTCTGCTCGCTTAGACGAGGGTGATATAAATCACTCGTGATGGCGAAACGTTGAGAAGAAAAAGCTAGAAAACCCAAATAGCTAATCTTAAATAAACCTAATTATTAAGCTCATTCATTATTTAAAATAATAGGGGATACATTTATGAACTGAAGAGCACTTTTATCAAATTAAAACCCCGAATTAAGAAAGAAATAACGAAACTTAAAAAATGGCTTACAGTGCACAAGCACCATTTTTGTGTATCGGTTTTTACGATTAGTGGTCATAAATAAACGTACTTTCGGATTTCCATAGTGTGGAGCGGTCTCTATGTGATGTTTGATGAAAAATTTATTCTTATAAATAATCTTTGAGTACAATTGTTTCTACTATCTATAAAGGTGATTTCCATCACCTAGTTTTTTTTACTTTAGGTGGTTCAGGGCACTGACACCACGGTGTGACTGTCTTATTGCACAAAAGCTCCACATTAACCACTGTAATGGGGAGATTGTCTATGGCAACACTGTGAGTATTGTGTATGTTGTAGGCAACATCATGAACGCTGGAAACTCTGTCGCGACGTCTAGTTACTTCTCGTTGGTTGAAACATTTTCTCATATCGCGTTTACGATAAGTTTTGTCATGGATGTGCCTGGAAATAGAAAACAAATATAAAAACAAAAAAAATAATTATAAATTGTAAGGCTTTTTCAAGGCCTTCTTTAGTTGTGAAACTATCCAATTTAATTACAATTTGGTTCTTGATGAATTGCAAGGTCATATGTAGAATGTCCCTTAACAAAGAAACATAATTTTTGAATGAATGATTAGTAGAAATGCTTACTTAAATGTATCTTCTGTACCGGTTGTTATATTTTCTGGCCTGTACACCTTTAATCCTGCATCCTTTAATCTCACATAGAACTCATCATCTTCTAGACCCCAGCCCCAGTAATTGTTTGACATCCCTTTCACCAATTCAAACTGATCTCTTGACACTAACAATATACCACCAATAAAAGTCTCATAGTGATATTTAGGGTGAGTTTGAGGGGAAGAAATGTGTATTGGACCAAATTCTGGGTACTTATATTTTAAATTATCATTCATTGGTAGCAAATCAACATCATGCATGGCTATATAATCATATTTCTTCTTTGTGTATATAAATCCCACATTTATTAGAGATGCTCTATTGAAACGATTGCTGTCTTTTTGTTGTATAACAAAGATATCAAATGGTATGTCCTGCCGTTGAAGGAATCTATACATGTGTGGTACAAATTCTAGTAATTCTTCAAATCTGTCTCTGAATGGCACAATTATAGCTAGCTTCTTTTTGTCATGAGTTTTTGCAATTTGCAAGTTCTGTATTTCTAAAAAACAAAGAAACTTAAAATATATATTGTAAAATATAGGTATGTTTAAGAATTGCTATTAATATATATATAATTAATACAGCACAATATCTTAATCAATGACAGGTAAAATAGTTAATTTCAGTAAAAATCAAGTAATACCTCTCAAGATTGATATGTTACTATTTTTTATTAAAGACAAAATTTAAATGTATGTTTACAAGCATAAAAAAGAGAGTTTATTCTATATACTTCAAAAACCAACCAATATATGATATGGTAATGTATTTATCTTTATAAACATATTTTTAGAAAATAATATGATAAAAAATTCCAGAGTATACTCTTAGAGTAGAACTACTTTAAATAAAGATTTGAAGGGAGTAGAGTTCGCAGTAAGATTTATGTGCACCCAAGACGGGAAAATACACTTACCTGGTGGTGGTATTGGCAGTGTGGCTATAAAGCAGCCCATTAAGAAAGTAAGGCCCAAGCAAATTGTAAGGCATTTCGAACTACTAATCCGGTAGCCCATTAAACTTAAATTCTTCAGCATTAAACTGCACTTTACTTTCATTCAGAGAAGAATATTCATTATACTTTTATCAGTCTTATCTAATTTGTTGGGGGATAAATAATATCTCATTGATAGATTCTTAAGAACAATATAAAAGATTGTACAAATATTTAGTAAAAGTCACTGTCACTGTCAATATTCGAATCTGTGTGAACATAGACAACTGAACAATTCTGATAACTGTCAAAGCTATTGTCATAAATACCTTTATATGTCAAATGTTATATCGAGTTGTTATTTTTAACGTAAAAGATTGATTTACCGCCAAAAATAATTGTACGTTAATGCTTTTGTCTTAGTAAACTTAAATCGTTGTCAGAGTAATAAAAACTGATATGTAACCGCATAGTGCTACAATCCCAACGGGTTTTGAGTCTCTCTGTTCTTTATTTGCGAAGATCTATAACTTTGTTGTTTGTAAGTATATAAAACATCACATCGTTTCACATTATGAAAAACATTAACTAACTTCTTAAACTTTTTAATTGCATTTAAGTTTGGGCACAAATTATGAACAGTAAAAACAAATATGACGTTTATCAACGCAACATGTCAATAAATATTAATTGTAACCCGCACAAACAATTTAAATGCACAATGCAACTAAATTAATTACGTAAACTTTTTATGGCCCTCTAATAACATGTTGTCGGCCAAACGCTCACGAATTCGGACTTAAAAATAATTGCCTGGTGTCTAATAATGTTGCCATCGATAGCAAAAAAAGTTTATGCAAAAGTAAATATTATTTTTTTCTTTATATATTCATTTTTACAGCACACACTGTTACTAAACGCCTCTATAAGACCATGGCTCATTGGATTCAAGAACAACGTGTTAGGTGCTAGAGGTCCTGGCTTCCACTTTTAGATAACAATATTTCAATGGAACAGAACTTGGTCAACTCTCCTGATAGAATTATACCTACCTCATAGACAGGTAACGTAGTACATACACTTACTTAACACAATATTACCTAAATACTGTCTATAGTTTACGCGAGTAGTACACGTTTAAATAAAACACTTTAACGGCTTAAAACGCTATATATTATTTCAACTTTATTATTTTTAAAATTAGTTTAACTAATATATCATGTTTTAAAGCATTAAAGTGTTTTATTCAAACAAACGTACCTCTATATTTTTAGATGCATATTATGATTAAATCGATTTTGTTAGTTTGTATAAGTCATATTTTAGAGCCATTTCTAAAAAAATATCATTACGGTAAAAGTTAACAATTTTGTATAAGATATTAAAATTATCAAAATCGTTCAGTTCGGAGTTAAAAATTATCCAATATATTTTTGGTACGTCTATGAAGTCTGGCAACACTAAAATAACACGTTCCATTGGACGCAACAATTTATCACTGTCCTCGGCCACAGATAAGCACACTAAACACCTACTTTCGTTCGTATAACGTCTTAGTTACATGTAATTGAGAAAAACTACTAGTTATATTGTATTCGAGTTTTATATTTCAAGCGGTTAATTACAATTCGTGATGGCGTTGAGTAATTAAAGGAATTAACAAACAAAAGTAGGCAGAGGGCTGTTGTTGGTTATTTATATGTGGCCCGGAGCTGAGAGCGTTTAAGACTGCGGTTACGTTATAAGTTTGTCCATTAATTATTATGCGCATCAGGAATTTATCGATAATGACAGGTTACTGTGGCGTTTGTCGAAAATAATTGCTGTCATTGAGAGAATATAGATAATATATACAATTTACTAAAAAGTATGCAATAATTATAAGTTTATTATCGCGTTAATAATCATCTAATTATTGTGCCTTTCGTAATATAATAAATATTAATAATGAGTAGGTATAAAGTAAAAAAATCTAAATATATCAAATAATTAATTGATAATCAATTTTTATATTTAGTATTACATAGGGTTGTGTCATTTTAACTTTAATTCCTAATATTGACAGCGCTAAAATTTTGTCACAAACAAAACAATAGTTTTATGAAGTAAAAACGATCAGTTGTAAATAAGTTTTTGAAATAGAATTTAACTGCTCATTCTCTAAAGCTACAACTCTACAAGTAACGCGCCATCGCTGTCGCTTCAGCCACACTTATGGTCTAAACCTTATCACCCATATAATTATAATCCCATATCAAATGAATGCATTAAAATAAATTTAATGAAAATTATACGCTTAGCAGGTGAATACAAATTGTAATAAATGAGCCGGAACATCGTACTTCTACATAATTTTACTAAACTAGACAATTATTTGTTAATAATAGTTAACAAGGATAAAGGTATACACGGCAGATAGGTTGGTAACGATTAAGAATTATACTAGAAAAAAGTACACATCCTAGCTATTTAATACCTCGATTCTACAGAAATTAATTTAAAAGAGCTTATAAGGGCGCCCTGATATTTTTTATAAGTTTGCATAATTTTGTATACTTAGCAACGAAAAAGTTCTCTAGAGCTTTCCGAAAGTTTAGATCTAGTATCTGCTAAGCTTATCTGATTTTGTATCATACGCCACTTTCGAGATTTTTGGATTAAATTAGTGAAATTGGTACTAACATTCCTTCATGCCCCCATTTGTATTTATCCTTTTTTATTGATTTTGTGCAAATAAAAAGCAGTACGACGTATTTCTATAGACTGAGCTATACTGTTATTTTATATATTATATCTATGAACATATTTCGTTTTATAGACCTAAAAACTAATTCTAATAAATAATATATACCCGCATAGACAAAACTCACAGAAACAAAGTTTATGAAATTTGAAATGTTGCTGAATCTAGGGCGGCCCATAAAAATATCGATAAAATGGGATTACGTGCGATCGACGCGATTGGGTGTAGTAGTCGCTAATATGGACCGCCCGCGTGGCCCACACACCACGATACCATTGTTCCGCGACACTTTGTTATTGATTCAACTAGTGTTGCACTGATTTATCGATTAATCGCTGATAAGGTGCGACAATAAAGTATGGGTAACGCTGATTCCAACAACACAAATAGTTTTATACATTTTACATTAATTCCTAATTTAAAGTTCTATCGATTCAAATACGAGCTTAAGTGCAATTAGTTTGGGGACGTCTTTGTCGCTGTGGGACGGAGTGAAGTTTATACATTATGGCTCTTATTTATTTATTTATATATTCTTTATTGCACAAAATATTAAAATATTACAAATTAAACTTATATACTAGAATGGAGAGCAATGGGCGGCCTTATCGCTAACGAGCGATCTCTTCCAGGCAACCTAAAGTTATGAAATGTTAAGAAAATGAGATGTGGAAGGTAGGCGAAACAAATTAATACAAACAATAAATAATCATAAAAAAAAAACACAGAACTTGAAATAAAAATATACAGATCTAAAAAAAGGTTACATGTTTACTAACTTAAACGAAGGGACTAATTATATTTAAAATAAATAGATAGTGACTTTACTCAGATGACAGACAGGAAATGTTTATAAAGGAGCCGTTTAAAGGATGGGAGAGAAGGAGCCATGCGTATGGAAACGGGTAAGGGTGAACACAAGGCAACTGTGAGCAATCCACTCTCGAGACAAAATAACTTCCTAAACAATAACCTGGCTTTTCAAAGGATTGATTTTAAGGCCAAAAACTTTACACCACTCTTCTATTATAAGAAGATCATCATTTGTCGCCTGGATAGTAAGAAAAAGGTCCTCGAGAGAAGATTGGGAATAAATTTGAAGATCATCAGTGAACAAGTGATAGCAAGTTGCAAGAAGAGAGATTAGGGAGTTTATAAAGATCGCAAAGAGAAGAGGAGAGGGGACTCCTCCCTGAGGAACACCAGCCGTTACATTTTTCCACTCAGAAATAATATTATCCCCTCCCCCGTTGATACGTTGGCGACGACCGTAAAGATAACTCGAAAACCAGTTTATGGAAGATGGTGAAATGTTATTAGAGCGGAGAAGGCCAAGTAGAAGCTCAAAATTGTTAATACAGTTAACTGCCTATCATCCACACCCTGGCGGATATCGTCGGCCACCTTCACGAGAGTAGTAGACGTGCTATGACCGGGACGGAAACCAAACTGCATTGGATCAAGGATAGAGTTCTTCTTAAGAAATTCGCAAAGATGCCGGTGGACAATACGTTCAAGAACTTTTGAGAGAAAGGGGAGGATAATGGTGGGGTGGAAGTCAGAGAAATCGGTATGATTCGACTTTTTGGGAATAGGGACAACCAACCCGGATTTCCAGGCTCTTACGAAGACATTGCAACTCGGGGTAGAAAATTTTAAAATAGAAGCATTAGATTACTATCTAAAAGTATTTTATTCTCTTAAAGCCAATAAAAATGTTTGTAGATGTCCTTCACAAGGAAAAAAATCGATATACCTTTTTAAATTTACGATACGTGCAGGGCTTGAATCGGCATCCACAGCGCTCTGTGCTGTTACTCCAACCAATTGAGCTGCCGATACACGGTAAAATCGATATAATTAGTAGTGCAAAAGAGGGACATCACTATTTGCAGCAATCAGTATGAAGCGAAGCGACACGGCACGACCCATTAAATGGTTCATATTAAACTGTTTAATTTATGTTTTGAACTTCATTAACTTGGGGTTCGTTTGTGGACCATTCATTCCTTGAAATGGTTGCGTAAGGAATCATACTTAAAGCCTAACCAAAGCTTGAAGGGTAGAACGAATTATACCTATATGACATCAAGCCGCCATTTCTGCAACATTTTGTTTCTTGAAACATGAAATTTTAATAGTCATGTAGAGACATATTATAAACAAGCAAATCCCGTTGAAGAATTTTATGTCTAGTGTAGCTGTATGTTATAGCTAAAAAGGCTGCGAAACGACAAAGTTCCATATGGTAAACAATGCCTATCGGAATAAAACACTTTTAACGGCTTAAAACGCGAAAGCTATTCGTTATTAACGACTTATTTTAAATCCGGCCCGACGTTTCAGATGCTTAGCCGTGATCTTGACCGCAGTTAAAATGATTAAATTAAATAATATACTTCGCGTTTACAACCGTTGAAAGTGTTTTAAGTGTTTTCTTTAAATAATTCTAGTATAATTTAAAAATCGAAAATAAATTGAAAAAAAATTCGACTCGGGCAGGACTTGAACCGGCATCGTCGGCGTTCCGTGCTGTTGCTCTAATTCTAATTCTAGTATAGCCAAAGTGTGTCTGTAAAAAAAGTAGGCCAATTAAATGATACTAGATTACATGTACGATGCTCTTGTTTCATTTAGGTATGTAGTTTGGTTATATAGGTACCGTCATTAGGTATTCCTTCAGTTTTTTTATTTCTAAATGGTGATAAAAACTGAAAATTTATTTAAAAACTGCGATACGAAAAAACGCCTTAATTAAAATACCGTTGTGGAACAATGAGTACCGTTTAAGTCCCATTAAAGATAAAAATATCTTCTAAATACCGTTAGCATCACCTAAGCATTTGTCTAGAAGTTGGCTTAACCCTTTTTCTTGTTTTTACAAACAAACCAACAATACAGATTATAACAATTCTGTAAGATTAAAAAAATGCAAATGTCATTAAGAGAAATTAAAAATGCTTAATCTGTTGCGGGTTGTCCTTTTGACAGATTATTAAAGGGATCTTTATTTTTTTTTATTAGCTAAAAAGAGGTTTGTGTTGTCTTTTGTTCTGTTTAATAGATTTAGTGAGGTAGGTAAGTATTGAAACAGATTTAGTATTTTTAAACGTTTAATGATTAGAATTATCGATTTAAGATTGGATGAGAGTTATAAATGTGATTTTACGTCAGAAATAGAGAACTAGCAATTATCGTCAGTGTATCGAATAATTTCACTTAATACATATTATCATTTTCTGTTGGGGACACCGAGAGAAGGCTGGATGATCAGTCCACACTATAGTTGACTATTTCACTCATTTCCTCTTTCCCCCTATGCCGTAACATTGATATTTTAAGTTTTACTAAGTCCTCCTTAAGCTATACAGTTTCTTTGAAAAATCTTAATATTTAAATACTGTTTAGTATACGCGACTAGTACTCATTTGAATAAAATATATTAGTTAAACTTATCGACCGTGGAGCCGTTTGCAGTCTTGTCTGGCGCGTATATTTCGCGTTTCAAATCGTTGAAATCTTTCGATTTAAGGAGAAAACGCATTTGGTTTCTTACTGCCGACTGTCCATTTCATCATAATAATAATACCAATTTAAATTAGATTACCCTACCTAGTACCCTACAGCTCATAATTACTTTTCGAAAAATAATTTTCAGTCTTAAATCTCGAATGAAAATGAGGAAAATATCGCATTGACCTCTAGCACCTTGCATTATGGGCTGTTAAAACAAACAGTGCCGATCATTGTTAAGTGCGGGCTTAAGTAAATGCAGAACAGATAATGTAAGATTTCGTGATAACAGGACCGGGGGACTACATACATTCTGACGCGAGATATTTTAATGTTAAGTTGATTGCGAATATGTACTAAACATAAGGGTAACTAGACACAATTTGTTGTGCAGCAGCAGCCCGGAGCTGCGGATGCCGGATTAAGTCATAATTTTTATCAATCTAAATAGATTTTTGTGTGAAAAATATTACAGTTTTCAAAAGTAAGTGACACCTTTAGAAGAATAATAAGGTTAATAAAACTATTGAGGAAGCAATTTTTTGTTAAGAACGTTTGTTAGGCAATACAGGGAAGAATGCAAACAGTAGGTACATAAAATATGTAGGTATTTAACAAGGTCAAGATATTTTCCCATTTTTTTTGCACAAAATCAATATATAAGTAGTTGAAAATAATCCTTTTTATGTTTGGCGCGGACAGAAGCGTGGGATTCACTGGATGGTAGATTAAATAACCATTACATCTAAACAAGATGTGCTGTCGACTTATGTTGCCTTCGTATATTCGTAAATCTGCAGTAAATATGCGTAAAAATGTTCATTTAAAAAAAGCAAATAACATTTTTTAGTATATAACTATCAATTACTCTATAAAATCATGTCTATTTGATTTTCGCTTAATCACCAATGTAAATCCAAGCAAAAAAACCTACTACTCTCGGATATGAGGCCTACTATACATATGACGAACAGACAAGGTTGATTTAAAAAAAAAATCTTCGTTTGTTAAATTCGACGAACATTTTTAGCGACTTTATTAAAAGAAGTAAAAATTGGGTTGTGATTTGAATTTAAAGAGTCCCCATAGCTCAAGGCATCGTTCAGATATTCAAATGCAGTCACGTTTGTTCCGCCCATGGGCGCTGGCGTGATAATCAGCGTTCAATGCGATTCGACTTTACGCTATCAAGTGTTAACTTGGTCACGGCTAATCTGATTCTATGAAACAAGGAAAGAAATCATTCCGGCAGCAGCCGTGGTCACGGGGGACTATTAGACTGTCTGATTGTCGTGACCGTAGTTAAAACAAATAGTGAATAAGTTGCATACTAAATTGTGTAAGGCTTTCACGGCCATCGTTCAGCATATCATTGTTTTTCGAGCTGTTCGGTGCCGTCCGTTCGTGATGGCGAAACGTCGAGAACCTCTTCTCGTTTACGTCAGCTGAAACAGCTGAACAGGCCGAAAAACAATGATAAGTTGTATTTCTGTAGTTTACGGGAGTAGCACAAATTTAAATCAAACATTTTAACGGTTTTAAACGTGAAATATATATTTGTTAAACTTCTTTACAAATTACTTTAATTACGGCCTGACGTTTCGGAGTCGTCGCGTTTGCAGCAGTCGTGGTCTCACGGAGAGACTAAAGATGGTGGGTGTCTCTAATGTCAAAATAAGACCCTGCTACCCCAGCGCTATGTGTTCCATCGTAGTTGGTATATAGCGAAAATGGCCAAATACCACCACGGCTACTGCAAAGCATCCGAAACCTCGGGCCGTGGTTTAATTTAATTAAATATATATTATCCCTATTTTATTATTTATTATTGCAGTCTTGTCTGTAGTTTACGCGACTTCACATTTATATATAACAGTCTCCCTGCGTCCACGGCAGTTGCAAAGCATCCGAAACGTCAGGCCGTAGTTAAAATAATTTTCGAATAAATTTAACTAATATATATCGCGTTTGAAACCGTTAAAGTGTTTTATTTAAATACTGCTGTGTTGTAATAAGACTTAATGTAAACAATTTATAACAATTATAATAATTTAAACTTTTTTCTTACTATTTACAATTTGGTTAGTTACGTATGTACATAACAGTACTGCAATATCTTATTTAAAGTAGGTAAAAGGTTTCGTCCCACACCCAACGAACCGTTTACTTCGAATACCATAAACATTTGCAATAAATTCAAATCAACGACGGTTTAACACCCATTCGAATGCTGTACTTAAATTTAAATTAACGTATTAATTATCAGCGTATTGTTTAATTAATTTATAGCCAGAATTAATCATATACTGTTAACTGTCTATGTTATTTCTAAGGTTGCGTAAACTGCTCAAACGTAACTCATGATCAGTATGTAGGTAACTACTTATTTGTTATTTAAGTATTGTCTGTAGTAGGTACACATTTGAATAAAACACTGTCAACTGCTTTAAACGCAAAATATATTCGTCAATATATTATTAGTTTATTTTATTAAGACCTGACGTTTTGGATGGTAGGTACCTATGCAGCAGTCATAGGCATGGCCAATGTGAAGTCAGGTCGTAGTTTAAAATAATTTAAAAATAAGTTAATTAATATATTTCGCGTTATAAAACGTTAAAGGTGTTTTATTTACTTCTTATTTATTTTCGAGTTCGTTCATGTGCTATTTGTACACCCACTTACGTATCCAGCCCATTTCCCCCGCGTGGGTAATAGGGACAGCCGTGTATAGGTATAGGTAACCGAAAAAATAACTGGTCTGAAAACTTTAAATATTTGAAAGAAAGCATTATTTAAGTAATACCTAATTGTGGTCAAATATTGCACTTACGGAGTTTTATTTTTCCGTAGCTTTTGAAATGTAATCTCTGTTATACATATTATGTAGGTTTTGATACTTATGTATCAATTTAAACTGTATTGTACCGGGTATTCAGATAGGCTTTAATTATATTTACATA
The DNA here is from genome assembly GCA_963661955.1 of Leptosia nina. Classification (NCBI taxonomy): domain Eukaryota; kingdom Metazoa; phylum Arthropoda; class Insecta; order Lepidoptera; family Pieridae; genus Leptosia; species Leptosia nina. The sequence goes on along the minus strand of CAVLEF010000002.1, from coordinate 710,977 downwards.
CTTTATTCTCTATTGAAAACTAGAAAAAGTAGACTGTTGATTTGGCATATTGGAACTATTTATCAATAGTAGTAAAGTCCATAAATTCAACTACCTAGGTACAATGAAAGTAGATCAAAATTTTAGAATAATTTCATGTATCGAAATAATTAAAACAATTTCATTGGTTAAATGCGGGTAGAAGTGACGTCAGCGTGTAAAATGTGGACATCGTAATAAACATTGAATTATTTGTACAATCACCAATATCGGTGTAATAACAAAAATCAATCACCGCAATCATAACAATTTTAATTAAAAATCAAACTATTTACCAAACACTGTTTAGTTTGTAATGGCGGAAAATTTGCGTGAAATTCAATGCTTATCGCGTTTCATTAAAATTTAAATCAACAAGACGTCGACGCGACGGCCCAGAATTATTTTATTATCGATAAAAATTATTGCCGCCCGACGCCGGCCGCGACGCGAACGATTCCGCGCGGAATCGATTATTCACAACTCGGAAACCGATGAAAAACTTTATCTCGATACATTAAGCTAATAAAGCATCCGAGTTAATTAAAGACTCCTTGCGTGTACGCGGACGGAAAAAAGAGAATCGCGCTCGCAGGATCGCCCGCCTAATTGAATCGTAGCCGGCCAAATCGCGTAGACCCCCGACCCCGTCGGCGCGTCGCGAATCGGACGCATCACGCCATCTGGCCGGTTCAAAACCGCCCACCGAAGAAGGTTCTATATTCGAATACCTCCCGCTATCTCCCGCCCGCCAATGGAAGGGTAGTCGGCGTATTAACGGGCGCCGTTTAGCCGCGCGGCGACACCCAACGCGCGAGATCGGCCAATGGGAGCGCGGCGTCCATGTTGTTCTTTTTTCGAACGAGCGGGCGTTTGAACCGCGCCGGGGCTCATTCGCTCGCGCGCCGTCTTGGCGGACGTGTCTTCGTCACGATGGATTGTGGTTCTGTGTTGTGAGTGTTGCAGTGACTGTGGAAGCATGATGCCTCTCGCACCGACTCCTGTGGTGGCGGTGCCATCGAAGCCGAAGATAGGATTCAGTATAGACAGTATAGTCGGTGCGGAGAAGCAGACGTCCCCGCCGCTGGCTAGTCCGGGCTCCCCGTCTCCCGTCGCGTCCCCGAGGACTCCGCGCAGTCCGTCTCCTAGACCGCTCTTGAGGCCCAGCGCGCTCCCGGCGGTGTTCCCTTCGCCCGAGTTGAAGAGGCTACCGTATTTGGACGCTCAGAGCCATCATCATCAATTCTTAGCGCACTTCCAAGGGGCGGCGTTAGCTGCGGCGCTCGCTCATCAACAGCAGGGATTCGGAGCCCCCCTTCCACCGCACCCTCCCCCGCATCCAGCAGCGCCCGTGCCCAGGGAATCCTACCAACTGTACCCGTGGTTAATCAACAGGCATGGAAGGATATTTCCTCATAGATTTCCCGGAGGTAAGAATGTTTATTTATTTGTAAAAGAAAATAGCATTTTATTTGCCGTTGACTTTTATATTTGTTATTATGTTGTAAACAAACGGTATTAAAAACCAAACGAGAAAGCAACAAAAAGAAATATTTGTTAATGTTTAATGTGCAAAAAAAATATAATATTTGGTAATGGGAACACTACGGATATGAGGGTTTGATTATGTTTTTCGTCTGTTTTTATTCTGATCGGCAAATCATAGAAATAAAACACTTTATTTTTCAAAGATGTATAGTGTGTTTTTACTTTAACTATCTTGTACTTAATGGATCAGTTACTTTAAATGAGGTAAGGTAACTAAATTTAAAAATTGTTGTTGGTATCGCAATTTGTTGCATTTAAAGATTCAACCTATACAGTCATTATATACATAAATAATAAATTTGTAAAGCTATCGGGACTGTACAATTTCGGCAAAGGCGCTAGGTATAAATTTTTATAACTTACAAATATAATTTATCGCGTTTAGATTTGAATGAAATCCCGTTTAACCTACGTGGGGCGTGGGGCAGACACATGTATGTGTCATCGTTATTAGATATTTATGTTGATCAGAGTTCCAAATAAACCTATGGGATTCTAAACAACGATCTCGCGCGCGCATTTTTATATACAATGAAATCTAGAACTTAAATCGTTTAAAAACTTTGAAAAAAAAGGTTTAAAATCGTTTGTAAACAAACTGCCTACAGTAGGCACAGTTTACCCCAAGAAGACTAAAAGAGTTAAATCTTGAAGTTCACTACTGCCTGTAGTGAGCTTTAAGGTTTTTTTTTTTATTTTGATCATCTTAAGGTTGACTAAATTAAAGAACGGGTTATAACGAAGTGTTCAAAGCGATAGATCGGATAAGATGTATCAAGAACGCTTTATAAGACATAGACTATAGAAATAATAATGCCTGTGATACCTATGTACAAACAAGTTACAACGCTTAGTTATTATTTAACAATTAGAACGCCGTCGGCTGTAAAATTCTGGTTAACGTGAAAATTACAAAGAAATAATCCAACGCGAAGATTTTTTGCGATAATTAGGGTACAATCAGAAAGAAACGTAAGTTGTACAGCTCGTTATTTTTTCCACCTAATTAAGTTGGTGGGTAATTAGTAGTTCTTCTTAATTATGATGTATGAAGTCGTAGTAAATATATGCGCATTATTTATAGAACTTTATATAGAATGGTTCATCTAAGATAAGTACCCTCATTATAATTAAACCATTTTTTGTTATGTAGGGTACGGTAATATTACCTGCACATGTAAAAAATTTGCGCATTTTTAAATATGAACCCTTTTCTAGGATGACAGAAAACTACGTTTATTTTACGTAGATGTGCGCCTCTTAAGTATCTGAACTCTGTGCCCTGCCCGACCGAACATATCCCGTCTCCCACTGATTGAACGCAACTAGCATTTTTTATGAATGTGCCATTTGATGGAACATGGAATGCCCCAAATAGGATATCACGTATATTGACTTATCACGGGTTGTTTTGTCTTAATCTGTCTAATAGATGCCGACAACACTTCTTATTTAATAATTAGCATAGCAAAATAACGAACACTAAAGATCGCGTTGCTTATTGTCGGGTTATTACGCAGCACTGTCGGGTCATTGTCACGGTCAAATCGCTAAAACGCTGAAATCACAAAGTGTGAAACGTATTTCGCTAAAAAACAGTGATAATTAGCCGTAGAACACGCTACGCAGACGTAATAGTTGCATTGTTAACATGCGATTGTTCAAATCGCACTTGAATTCGTGCATTTTGTATAGAAACAGAAGAACTGGAGCCAGTGTTGAATAGCTTAGCCTTAAAAAAAAGTTACTAAGTACATATTTAATAGTTTACTAGAAAAAAAGGTATATTATTATTGTTGAATAATAACGGTTTAAAACGGATATTATTATTATTATATGAATTCGTGAAATTGTTATAAACTATGATCTGACCTTTTGGACGATATAGCAGCTTTGGTCACGGGGGATTGACACCTTCCCCCTTTCACTAAACCACGCTTCAAATATTTACCAATAGCGTAAACTACCGTCAGTAATTAAAATGTTGCAAGTTGGTTGGTGACTTACATCGATTTAAAAATATTTATTTCCGATTTAAATAAAACACTTTAACACTAAACTTATTTGAAAAGGGCCGAAGTTAAAATTTTCCGAATTAACATTTTCAAATAAGTTTAACTAATATATCGCGTTTTAAACCGTTAAAGTGCTTTATTTAAATGTGTACTACTCGTGTAAACTATAGACAGTATTATTTCCGATTCAAATTACAAAATCACTTATATAATAAACAAACATATACAAATTATTACAACAGCCCGGGTAGTTTTTTAATAAATTCTGGCGAACTACCTTTACAGACTTGTATTTAAAATATAAATCAATTTTTATAAACTTAACGATGATAAGCGAGTGTCAAAATCGTTTTAACAGTTCTTTAACGCCATAAATTTCTTTCGTATCAATAATTAAGGACACTTTAAAGATAACCTCTTTGTTAACTAAACTCTTTCACACTTCGACCAATAAAGTAGCTGGTTTATTTGAATTCGAGCTTTTTATTATCTGCGCCTTATCAGAAACATGAGTGTTAAAAAAACGGTTTCAAGTTGAGAGTCGAAGGTTTTGACTTTATTTTTCTTTTTAGAACCTAATGTTATAATTGCACGGGTCGGTGTGGTCGTGAAACACTTAGACAAACACGACACAAGAAATACTAGCGTAGGGGCCAGTACACCCAAACGCCAAAAGTATACTTACAATATTCTTTGCACTATAAAGAGATTTGTATTTGTGAGTTCGAGTCCCGCCCTCGTAATTTATTCTTAATCTGTGAAATGGTATTCAAATAAGCTGCACTCTGTCTCCTGCTTTATATAACCTATCAAAATTAAATGTTTTTTCTTTCTTCCTTGGCTCCGTACCTACCCACAAGCTATCTAGCAATATCTGTGTCTTCTAGCTCTGTAGTAGGTAGGTCTTTTTAATTTTCATCAAAAAGTATATTCTAGACATTTAGATAATATTTACTATTCTGCTGGTTCGCCAAATACCAACTACGTCGGAACAGATGGCGCTATAGTAGCAATTATGACTTTAACATTAGAGACACCGTCCTTTTGTGTCCCCGGGACCACGGTTGCGGCAAGCATCCGAAACGTGGAGCCGTAGTGAAAATCATTTTTAAATAAGTTTAACTAATATTCGCGTTTTTAAATTGTTATATTGTTTTTTAAATGCGTCTTATATCTATCATATTTAGCTACAAAATTAATTTACCCATATCATTCTAATAATTTTAATGATTTGCATTTTCTATATAAGCCTATAAACATCTTTGCAAGTTATTTATACATTTTACACTCCGGTGGTTCATATTATTAAACGATTTTATGTAAAAGCTCATTTCGTACGTTACTGCTAAATAAATTACTACTTAGATAAAACGCTTAACTTGATACTTTATGCAGTAAGCTAATGAAGACTTTACGTTGCCTTATTTATTGAATATTAAACCGTTAAAATGTTTTATCGCTTGTGAAAGGTATCATACAAAACTGAACTATTAATTCAACACATTAAACATTCTGCTTAATTAATAGTTACATAGATTGTTCTTACATAAAACCATTTAATTGTAACTTGGTTGTTGGTAGGTATACTTATAGTTAGTTATAAGCACAAAGACTTAGGTCTAAAAAAAATACATAAGAGGATAGGAATACTGGCATATTGCAACTAAATATAGTTAATTATAACTAAGTATAATATAGACTGTTATATTTATTATATAATGTTAACAGATTATACATAAATGTAATTTAATAAAGTTATCTAGAAGTTACGCACTGCAAAGTGAATAGCTCACATTTAAACCTCAGATGAATTATTAAATACGACTAATAAACAACATTTATGAAATGTATTGAATTAAGTTAGGCCCTAACCTAACCGCTATATTAGTCAGCGTCTTGATATGCTGTTTAAGGGCTTTTATTGACGAGCGTCTGAACCGCGCGAAACGCATGAACCCGTGTGAATAGATATTTAAGTCTGTTGCTTATTACATGTTAGAGTTCATATTAATACACGAACTGATATTGGTAGTGAATAAATATTGTCTGTAGTTTACGCGAGTAAAAGACATTTCAATAAAAGGTTTAAATTCCGAAATATATTAATCAACTAATTTACATTTTTTTGTGGTGATCTGAATCTGAGTGTGTGTGGTTCGATTCTCTGTTATACACCAAAAATGCGTAAAATGGACAAGTCCCCGAGATAATTGCTTTTATTTTTAACTTTCCCTTTTAACTTAAGGAAAACATTACGTGATTAATGTATTATCTATTGATTTTCTAACGTATGAATTTAGTATATAATATTTAAAAATTTATTGGTCCTTTTTAAATATCCACCAATTATAGGCAACTAGAGGGTTCCGCCTCGTGTCTCGCCTGCCTAAAAAAGTTTTAATTATTTTCCCACTTGTAGACAATTTGCACCAAATAAGCTAATAATTACTTTTTAATCGCGCAGATTTTATTTCCAAATATGGTTTAACGAGATATGGGTGTGCTATGGCCGACACGTTTAAGTATTTTTACATCGTAATTAAAAAATATTTAACTTCTTACAATTTTATATTAGACCGACACTTTTAAATGGCGAATGGTGTAATATTTTAACAAAGTGTCATTTTAAATTGCCTTTTTTAATCAATAAAATAATGAAACGTTGTAATGACTAACATTATAATTCCACAAATGTTTACTCAAAGTGTACCCAAGGTAAACCGTTAAGCTGTGAATTATCAAAAAGCTATATTCATTCCTACTAGGTAACTGTCAAACACAACGTTTCTTCGCTCCTGTTAATCGCAGCGTGAGGTTTAATAGCCTAAAGCATTTCTCAATAAATGCGCAAAGCATCACTTTTTTTTAAATCTTGAGTTTAGCGCGTCCAAACAAACAAACAAAATTCTGCTGCTGTATAATATTGTAGATTTCAATGACATCAGCTATTATTGTACCAAAATTCTGTTAAAATTGGTCTGGCTAATACCTAACTGTTTTTTTTATTTACATCCAATAAACAATTCCACAAACGAACAGACTTTGACACCAATAAAGTTTTGGCAAAATAAGAAAACAAATGATAGCGTTCGCAAAACACTGATTACCAACAATTATCTGTGGCTAATTAAAAACTTATTTTGTTGGACATATGTATTGGCTTCTGGCCTTGCTGTCCTATTTCATAATTACCGTATTCACAGATAACCTATAACATTCTACATTGTATTGCTCGTTTCATTAGTCGTAATTATTAAAGATAACTTAATTATGAAGATAGTGATGATGTATTCCAGATACAACAGTATTTAATTGATTTTCGTAATCGTTTGTGGAGGCTACGATCGCGTGGTAGATGGAATATTTATCGGCTTTAAAACACTACTTATTTCAATTTAAAATCCATTATACATTTTAGAAAAATACGACACGGGCAGGACTTGAACCGACATCTCCAGCATTCTGTTCCAATTCCGTGTCCTACACGAATTTTTTCAATTATTTTATTTTATTTATATAGTGCCATCATGTGCAATAACATGTGAATGTTTAAAAAGCTTTAAAACAGTTCCCACTGTTGGGATTCTGAACATAAAATTTTACTACGTACCTACTGGGTTGCACTGCCTATGCCAGTTTGATTATACGCAGTAATTTTTAATTAATTTTCTTCGTCATATCCATCTAGAGAATAAGAATCTTTGGAAATTATATATTAAGTAAGATAAGGAGGTGACTCCTCCAAAGCCTTAGGGAAACTAGGAATGCCTATAGGTATTGTTTCTACCCCGTCCATACCTGATTTATAGTTACAAGACTTCGCTATTTATTGATACAAAGAAGGCCCGATGTCTATATTATTTGTAGATATACCCATTGTACTGTATTCGCAATAAAGTAGACAGGACAATAAATTAATTCCACACCCCATATCAATTACCTGTGCAAATATTAAAGAATAACATTCGCGCCATTATATCTGTCAATAAAAAGCGTCATGGCGTCGGAAAGAAAACAATCGCCCCTGCGAACAACTCGCCCTTCGATAATATTATTTTCATGAACTCCGTTACAGAATTTAATTAAGCCGGATTAGGTTTTTATAGACGCGTCACTTAAGCCTATTTTTTATTGAAGCGGTTTGACAAAAGCTATTGTCGCGAGGCGGGAACGGGCGCCCGCGATTATCAACCGACGCCATTGTTGGTCGAAATTTGATTGTTTCGTAGTGATGTACTTCTTGCCATGTCGATAATTTTTATTACTCAACATGAAGTACAACTTTCATATTATACTGAAATATATACGAAGTGTTCTTAACTGACTGAGATAAAACTGCATAATAAACCTTTAAAAATATAAAGTTAACTTTACAGCCTGTAAATATAAATTTTATTACAATGTATAGGGGTAAGATTAAAACATTAAACCTAATAATTAGTGTTGGGCTCTTTACATTTAACGACAAAGTTGTAAAAATCTTGATAAAATCTTAAATAATGAATTCCTTAAAGATAATCTTGCAAGAGGTGTAACATAACGGCGAGCCACTAGCAAAAGCTCGAGGTGACCGTGTTTGTTTTACGACCGAATCAATAAACAAACTATCTTTACGCACAATTCAGCTATAAAATACAATGTTACCGCTGTTAAGATGTTATAGAGGTAATTAGGTACGTACAGGACAACCGTAATGTTCTCTTGCGCACGATCGCGATCTTTAATGATAGGCCTCATCGATTATTTCGCCCATGTAAGGTACAATGCGAAATTAGCTAATACTATCGATAATCGGTCGTATCGGCTACGTCCCTAGCCCTCGCCTCGTTAACGTCGGTAGCACCGTACGTCACATCTTTCGTTACGCGCCTTTTTAATGGCCACGATTGTTGCCGGATGCATTTTTTCAACGATATTTCTCTAAACGAATGAATGGGTTATAATTGGATGTAATTTGAGAGTACTTTGTTGTTGGTCGAGCGAGATTAACAAGCGTTTTAAATTAAACTATTTATGTTCGTTGTGTTGGCAGCGGTCAGCCATCTTGGAACGAGATCGGTAGTTAGATGAAGTGATTTACGTTTCGACCGAGACGTAGGATGGGAGGATTTATGATTAATTATTCAGTCTGAGCTGTTTAAAACTAATTAAAGGAGATATTTGTTCAGTTTATAGCTTGACAAGATAATTCGTTTCGAAAAAACTGTTCCTAATTGCTGCCTTTCAGTTCAAACTGTCTGGGTTAAATCTTTGTGGGTTTTGTTTTTAGGCCGGAGATTCGTTAGCGCTGACTTTTTGTAGTAGATTAAGGTTGGAGAAATAATAATTATAGGGTCTATAGGCATTGACATGCTGAGTTATAATTACAATATTCTTTCCAATACAAATGAGTAAGAAAGTCATACTACGTCACATGTGACAGAAAGGGAACTGTGAAGTTTTCGTTATGTACTTATTATTATATTTCCAAATACCAAACTGTAGTTGCGTCAATCTACAAACTAATTTATCACAGTCTGTAAAAGTTATTACAGTAGTTAGTATGTCATAAACATTTTTTTTAAACCTGGCACTTTAAAAAAACATAATTTAATTAAAGTGTATAAGATAATTAGGAGAACATTGTCTGTGGCCACTATCAACCGGCATGACCCATCGGTGTCACGAAATACATAAATTCACAGTTTTACGATCAAGATAAATTCGTTGACGTCCACAAATCGTCCTTCTATTGCTTATCTTTAGAGTTATTAACTCATCTTTGCCTACCAGCATTTTGGTAAATTAAAATATGATTTATTTTTTATGAATAACTGCTACAGAAAACAGAATATCACAGAAACCAGAGTGGCTACGAATAAAATCAATTTTGGCGCCGATTTAGGATTGTATGGATTTCCTGACTCCATAATTGAGAATTTACACAATAGTCATTTAAGTGCACGACTCCCAAACCCAAGAACTGAAAATGGGTGCAAACCTACACCAGCATGGCGCTTATAAAAATATGGAGATAGCGTAAATATTACTTGAAAAAATAAATTGTTAGTAACACAAATAGATTGAAAGTAAGTAAATAAAAATAAAGACGACAGTGATTCGACTAAGCTCAGTCTGTAGCAAAAGTAATTACATGATTTAGTCATCCAATAATTTATCGTTTACATAAATCAAAAATGAATTACTTTATATAAGCCTTCTTTATTTTTCAATTAAAATCAATCATTTATAACAATATTCGAAAATAAAATACATTTCGTCATAATTTATAACCTGATAAGTAAACTAACATAATAAGGAAGAATACTTGTGTGAAATTTAGTTTATTAAAACATTTTTGACGTCATTTCCAAGTAAGAACGGATTCAGATTGTTTAATAAATAAAACATCAAATTGTATCGATTTTTTTTTCATAAATAAGTTACAACAATGGCTAATGTCAATTGTCGTGACAATTAGTAAATTTTGTTCTTATACCTATTTGACTGATTCTACTATCAAATAAAACAATAGATCTGCGTAACAAACAACTTTTAAATTAAATTTCAGGCTGTTAATATTTATTTTAATATGTAAATTATTTACATTAATTAACTACCTATTAATTTTATGTTTTTGAATTGCTAGTAGTTCCTTGTAAAGAAATAATTTAATTTTAATTACTTCAATTACCGCATTCTAGCTTTGTAATAATTATATTTACATTACATACGTATTCTACTTTAAACAAACACGAGTAATAAGTATCATTTTAATATGAATTATACGAAATAATTTGAATAATGTTACCTACCTACTGTAATAACTAACGCCGCGGTTAAATGATGTGTTCGCGTGTTTTAAATGTTTTATCGCGAATATACGTGTAATTTAATGTGCTCAGTTGTTGAATATTATTTATAAAAAGCGGGTAGTTCTTAATAACGAGTTTCAAGTGAGTACTTTATCACCAGTCTCGTTTTAATTCTTCATTATCCCACTTGGCAATCTGCTGTCTCATTAAACACAGGTTTATCCCACCATACTGCTCCAGTGCAGATAGACGGGCTTAGACGATGTTAAATTAGGAATAATAGTTACATTTACAATATTCAGGAGAAAAAAATACGTTATTGAAGGCGTAACCAGATTCATATAGACAAGTTTCAATGAGTAGTTACAAGTGAAACACGCTGTATAATGTCACTTTAATTGCAGCAAAGATAATAATTAAATATCAAGTAACTTGCTAGGGATGTTATTGTAATTTATAAGTCTATTATAAGTCTGTATTGTGATATTAAACATCTCTATAAATAGCTAAAACCACATTTAGCGTTTCAAAGTTCGATTTTTGCCAAATAAATTGCTTGGCTATTTACGTTTTAATTATGCCTATAATCATGGAAAGAACTAAATATGCATACGTTTAAAATATATTACACAGCAGTTTTAAATAAAAAGGAAGTAATCACGAATGTAATAAAGATAAGATTTATTTATAATAAAATTGACAATAGTCTGTGGAAATGTGACAATGATCGATCATTTTAATTATCTGTCTGGCATTTAATATCATAATCGACCGGTTTCATAACAAAGGTGTTTCTTTGTATGCATTTAATTGGTATGATTGGTTGTCTGGTCACAATACAAATGTGAATGGCAAAAATAAGTGTCTAATTAAATAACAATAAGTTTCTACATTCTTCAAAAGATGAGCGATTCCCGATCATAAAATATCGTAATTTTTAGTTCAATGTCACTATTGAGACAGGTCAGGAAAATTTATTAGCTAAGTATATAGATGAAATACTCAAATAGGTATAGATAGATATTTTGAAAATTTAATGCTGTTTTCAAGGAGGGGCACAAGGTGAAATACCTCGGCCACATAACATTTACATCTCATAAACAAGATGCGCTATCGACCTATTTCGCCTTGTGATTTTCGGAAATGAAAAAACTAAAATCGAAACGCGATTAAACGCGGCTTTTTATCTACGGGTGATGGTTCGTGACCCGGACGGAATTTTCATATTTCTCCCACCCATTACAAGATTATTTCCAGACGGAGTTCTAGATGTTTCTGGAAAATGATAAATTAATGGAAAACATTTTGAACCCGCTGGGATTAAAACTACGACCGCTTTATTTCTCAGATTGCTTTTCAGAAAACTAATTGAACAGTCTGTTGTGACCTACCCGGCCGAAATAACTATGTTTCTTCGGGATTTGATAAGGGAATGATTTGGTAGATAGTGAACAGTGAAAGATCGAGATTCGATTCCCTGAGGTAAAAACATTCATAATAAATATAGCTTTATCACTGCTAACTGTAATTTATAAAATGACTTTAATAATAATATCTAATGTTGCAAGTTTTCTGATAAATTATGACCCGAAGGGCTCGAACATAATTACTTGCACTTTGCAATGTCTACTTGATCGGAAATTAAAGGAATTATATTTGAGATTATTCATTCAATATTTAATACTTGTGTTTGTTTATGGTAGATACATAATATAATAAATAACGTGAGGTTGTATATTATATTTTCGGTGTAACAAATAGTTACTTTGTTACTTGAATTTATATAAAAAAAAAAAACTAATTTATTTCTACTCGGTACTATCGGTTCGCCACGGGCGTCTTTATAAAACTAAAGGCCTAGAATACGGCAAATAGAACACGTGTGCCCTGATCGACTCTATTTTCCGGCAATACAATTCAGGACCGCACCTTTCGTAACGTTGGGAAAATAGTTTAACCATTGCTAAATAAATAATGGAAATTTTACTCAGTGTAAACAGGCCTTTAGCTATCCTAAGCGATCTTTTAATTCAATTTTAATAATATCTCAGAAGGATATAATCTCCCGCGCACCACACTCGTTTGCTAAATGTTGGTATTCCAGATAATAATACCCTAAGCATGACTTAATGTTGTTTTAATTTCTTACTATTCGTTTAAGAGAGAGAAGTTATTTGAAATACCTCTTTATACCGCCTAACTGTTTCATAAGTATGAAAAGTATTTTATGGTAAAACTAGTTGAATAGGGAGATTTGAAAAATGGCTATCCTACATACAAGTATGTACATACCTCGTACAATACATTATTTATTACTATTTTTTTAAACGTGATCCTTATTTATTTCTTTATTTACACTTTGTTGCATAAAGAAATGAACAAAAATACAAACGAGACTTAAATACTAAAAATATGGCGTGCAATGGGCGGCCTTATCGCTAACAAACGATCTCTTCCAGGCAACCTTATAGCGAAAGACGTTTTCAAAGCCCTGAAGTATAAAGGTAGATTTCAAAATACCTCTAGAGCACAAAATAAGTGTTTCTTTTATTCCAGGTCCAGACATACCCGGCTTCCTACTCCAGCCCTTCAGAAAACCGAAGAGAATCAGAACGGCCTTCTCGCCATCGCAGCTCCTCAAACTGGAACACGCCTTCGAGAAGAACCACTACGTGGTGGGGGCGGAGAGGAAACAGCTCGCGCAGGCGCTGAGCTTGACTGAGACCCAGGTGAGATAACAATTACTCGTATCTATGAGATATACAGAGAAGGATAGTTAAGCATGGGATCTGGGTCTGTCATTGGTCTGCCAGGGTTTATTTACATTCATACATTTATAATATTATATAGATTCATAGAGTGGCAAACACATCGTTTACCAAAAGACAAATCAAAGAAAATTGAACTAAAAATCTATACTTAAAACATAACTTTGACCGCCTCTGTAGCGGTTAAACGTATTGCGTTAAGCGCGACAGGTCCTGGGTTCGAATCCCAGATAAACAAAAAATTGTTTCGGTCGGGCAGGGCACAGAAGTCAGTGAAACGGAGACAGAAATATGTTCGCCCCATGCCCCACGAGGGGGAAAACGGGCTTTCACTTACTTAAAACAAAATAATGATTATTATTTAAATATCTTTTATCTCAATTTCTTTGCAACATAGAAATTGTTATTCGGTTTTTTGCACATGTTTGAAGCTTGTGATGTTTAAATGAGGATGCCGACATTCCACTGGTAAATCAAACAGATTTTGAAAAAACAAATAAATTTTATAAAAATATTGGACCCGGTGGGGATCGAATCCATAACCCGCTATAAGCCTAACGTGTCTACCAGTGGACCACGGGCCAGTTGAAACCAAATGAACAGTGCAATTTGGTCATTAATTTATCGTTGCTAAGCGCACCAATTGTGAGGTAATTAAAACATAATGTAAATGGTATCGAGTTGCGTCTAATTGTTGGAAACTGATAAAAAATGTTATTACGCGATCATTAGCTCTAGTTGTTCGTATCCGTGTACGGTCTGCATATAATGGCAACTTAAAATAATGACATGAATTTTTTTTTATAGGCAGCACTATAACTTTGTTACTGACATCTAAACATAGAATAAATAGCATCTCGGTATCGATAAAGGGAGGATTTAAAAATTTTATATTTGTAAAATGTTACAAAGATGTTACTATTTAAATAAAACACTTTAACGGTTTAAAACGCGATATATTAGTGATATATGCTTTGCAGCACGTGACGTGACCGTGACCACGGCTGCTGCAAAGCATCCGAAACGTCGGGCCGAAGTTAAAAATCATTTCCAAATAAGTTTAACTAATATATCGCGTTTTAAACCGTTAAAGTGTTTTATTTAAATGTGTACTACTCGCGTAAACTATAGACAGTATTTAAAGATGTTACTATATTTAAACTAGGCATACTTTAGTTATTATATTCCATATTCTTTGACTAATAAATGAGAAACATTCCCTACTTTATTAATTAACTCATATTTTACAATTAACACTCTAAAGTTTTTTGTTTTTAAATGCGACATAAAGGACTACGTTTTACTGGATATTCAATTTAAATGGGTAACAATAAAAAAATGTTTTTTTTTTGCCGACGCTCCAAAGACAACAGACGGGTGTGGTCGTTCGCGATTGAAACCTCGTTTCTACATTAGTTTTTTAGTTATCCGTTGCAATGCAGCCCTGAATAATTTACTTGTTATGTTTTTCGAAAGTTTGGGCGTTGGCCGATTATCTTGTTTGGTAATTTGGCATACTTATGTTAAATCAAATTAATTATGCGCATTTCAGCGTTATTATCGCTTTTAGATATGTTGCTTTATTGTTTCCTGAATAAGCCGATAGTTTAACACGTTAGAAATCTACACTCGGGTGTGTTTAGGACTTCTTTCTAACCTATTAGATACTAGGCGCAACCATCAATCAATCTAAAGTAAAGATCCTCAACATAGTGTCTTCTTCTTCCGCTTCTTAGTTTGATAGCTTTCTCAATAAATGGATGCTGCCAATGTCATGTGTCTATAGAAGGAAAGACAAGGCGTAATAATATAAATTATTGATGTTTTAAAATTATATTTTTACTACTGACTTAAAGAAAAATGCGGTATAAAAAAAATATTTTGATTAGTGAAAATTTTTCACGCAAAAAGTAATTTCGAACTTAGACATGCATTATGCGACAGGAGACACAGGTGATAATACAAGAGATAAAATCAAAGTTTTTGCGCGCGAATAAAAAATAAGATTTGACGGTTGACATTTGACATTTGACAAGTTTTTACTCTCGTAACTCATTTCAGTTAAGGTTAGTTATCTTCGTTAATCTATAGCCTAAATTTTCGCGTTTCCAAATTCGCGTGACTGTCTGACAGCACCAGAATTTAAATTGAACGTTAATGGCCCTTCAATTAATCCTCATAAAACTATCGAGAGTTCACCGAGCCCCAATTAATATAAAAATCTAAAACAACGGAAACTGAACTGAAAAAAGACAGCGCGCGTTGCTAGTTAACCGCGTTATTAACCGTTTTTTGTCGTCGTTAAATGAAAAAATTGTAACAGGCAAGTTAATAGATGCAACATCGGTGAATTAGCGATAAATTGTTAGCAGCATGCGATGTTAGTCGGGAATAAAGAAAAAAGACATACGTTCTTGTTGTGTTTTTTAGTGACGGCGCTACGATATATTTGCAACAATGTCGTAATAATGTGTATTATGATAGATTGTGAATTTTGGGGCTTTTAAGAGAAAACGAAAAGAAAATAATAAGTTTTCTATAGTTTTTTGAGATGTGATCATTGCGTTACTTGTTTACCTGTTTTACTAAAATTGTAATAATGAGAAATGTTCATGTAAGGTAAATTTGTTGTCTGCTTAGTTCCGAAACTGACGCCGAACTGACTAAAAGTAATTACCCATAAACCTGTAATTACGTTCTATCTGTGGAATGCGCGGGAAAGTGTATTTTTGCACAATAACACATGGAATGCTTTGCTATTCTGCAATTAACATCGAAAATTACCAACGAATGACTAAATAATACGAAAGCGCAATGTTAAAAGTACAAAGCCGTTTTCCCTAGTGGGGGCATGGGGCAAACACGTTTCTGTGTCCGTTTTGATGTCGATTTTATTTAACACAATATACTATTAGTGTTTTATTGAACCGAGCTACGGACGTGGTAACTCTTACAAAACTCTATGAATAGATAATACACTTTTAAATCGTCTTTTTTGTATTTAAGTTAGTTTTTTTGCATTCTCATAACGAATTGGACTGTAATAATTTATTTTTAAACAAATGCCACTAGATAACGGTTCATAAAAAAGTAGTAATGCCTTCTATGTGACATCGACATTGTGATAGAAAAAGTCCTGTCTTAGGTAACACACCTACCTACTTCTATTAGCTATTTATAGATCAACTAGACAAACAATATTTTACAATTCCAAATACCACAGATACACATCTACAACAAGCCGTGTTTGATATATGGCAATACTGTTACATTTTTACCGTTTTCAACACAATTAGACAATTACTTTGCGATGAATAAGAAGAGTAACGACGCCATTTTCTCGGACATATCATCTCTAGATCCAATAATCAAATTATATACGGTAAACATTTTATCTTAATAGCGCGGTATAACGCGGTGAGCAGCTGTGTGTAATTTACTTAATAATATAAAATTGGTATCGTGTGTAACCTGCTTTCTTAGGCTGGGTGCAGACTATGCGGTGCACCTTTACAATTATCACATTTCTCAACGGGACACATAAATTGGAATTCACTTTATTAGTCCTTTGTGTTTTGAAATGATTAAAAAGTTGCCGGAAAAAGTTTAAAATTGATAACAATTTGAAAAAACTGCAATTAGGTAGGTTTGATAACTTACACACACACACATATTATTGCATGAGGGCACTATATAAATTAAACATCGATTTTATATGACACGGTAGCTCAATTGGTTAGAGCAACACCACGGAACGATGTGGACGCCGGTTTAAGTCCTGCCCGTGTCGTAATTTGTTTGCAATCTAAAATCAACTTTAAATTTACTTAAGTAGGTATTAGGCATTACTGTTTTACGTATTCCATCACTTGATTACTAAAATGAAGTACTTAGGTATTTCATTTCATAAATAAACCTTTTATGAATGTAACTATGAGGGACTTATTTATACATTTTATTAAAACGTGCCTCTAGAGTTTAGATAAATTATGTCCTTATAAATATATCATAGAACAAGACATCTGCTAAAGTGCTTTAAAATTTTGTTAAGTTGAATTGAAATTGAAAAAATACTATAACTAAGTACGCGCAGTATTTCGGATGTTAAGTGAGTTTTATCGCTTCTAAATAGTCAGGTGTGCAACCAGCTTAAGATTCTGTATGGTGATCTTTGCATGCCCATAATGGCGGGAATATTAAATGGCGTTTTGGCGGGAACAAGTCCGTTTGGATTTTTAATAGCGGAATTCGTTTCGCAAACAACACCAATTGCACTGACCTTCAGGGCGTTAAGTATTGTTGTTTGGGCGTTTGGATACTTATTTAGTGGTTAGGGCAGATATTAAACGTAATACAGGTAATTAGGTATTTAACGATGCGAACTGTACATGTACGCTTAACGTGGCTACATAATAGGCCGAGAAAAAGGCACTGAAATATATCTTTGTGTATCGTTGAGACGTATATATCCTCTTTTACGAGAAAACGTTAAGATATACCAACAGTGACGATGATTTGAATCCTGTGTTCGAAAATCTATGACTTAATTTAGAAAAGAAACGTACGACTAGTGGAACTAAGTAGTATATTTCTTTTTCTTTTCTATGTTAAATAGAGAAAAGGAAAAAAAATGTATTTACAGAACTGGCACAAAATTCATTGGTTAAACATGTTGTCTAACAGTGCGTTAAGCACGAATGGATCTAGGTTCGAATTCTAGTGAAACAATTAATTGTTTCGGTCGGGCAGGGCACAGTATTCAGATCAACGAAATAAAACACTTTTAACGATTTAACACTTGAAGTTAGCTAATATTTAATTAGTTCCCCGTGATCCTCATGATTGCTGTAGAGCATCCGAAACGTCGGGTCGTAGTTAAAATAAGCAAAAAAGTAAATATTACAATATGTCTCCGTGATAGAAAAATATTTTCATATTTCACAAATCCGTCCCTCCATATAAATTTCCACCCTCGCGGGGTGTCGTGTCGATACAACAGCTTCCCGCTGCTCCGCCCCTAATGGACCGCGCATGCGCACTGCTGGTGCACTCTCCAGATCTGCAGTGGGTTTATATTATGCCATAAAAAGATCTCGTATAATAATAGTGATACTTCTTGAATTTTCTCTTTTGTCTGCTTACGTGCCTGACGACTACGATCAACCTGGACACTTATAGACAGTTTCATATAATGCTTATTTTTTAATAAATCTATTTCTTGATTTACTAATTTTTAACACTTCCACATTTAAATAAAACACTTTAACGGTTTAAAACGCGATATATTAATTAAACTTATTTGAAAATGAATGCTTCCACATTTTCTTTCTTGTACTTTGATTGTGCATTCTGAAGTGGATATTAAGATAGATTTGTTGAATTTAAATGAAACACTTTTTATTCTGGGCCCCCGTACTACGGCTGCTGCTTAGTGTCGGAAACTTCGGGCTGTGGTAAATACACTAAATAATATTTCGAACTTTAAACCTTGAAAAGTATTGAATTTAAATGTATACAACTCGTGTAAACTACAGACAATAATACTAGATTTGTTAATATTTTTAATATATCTAAACCATAGACTCTCTTACAACGAATTACATATTATCAAGTAGATTCATCGTTATCAAGTCGTTATATTGAAATTAATAACGGAGTCCGTTAGAAAGCCATTACAAGAATGGCGGACACCATATAAATAACTGTTGACGATTCAACTTCGAAATTCAACAATGTACCATAAAGCTATGTCCGGGAAGAACCGGATGCAGTTTTATATCCGGCGTGTGTTGCTAGTTTTAAAAAGACAATTTGTTTTATCATATTTTTAAAGCAGTGTCACGTTGTTTATTTTATACATCATTAGAAAAATGTAGGGACGTTAGGGGAAGGTAAGTTAAGGAAAAAACACTTATACGTAGTAATAAATACATTTTGTCGACTCAAGGCACAAATAGAACAAAAGCAATGCGAGAGAATAATGACACCCATCCAATCCAATATCAAATTGCAAGCATCGGTTTCAGCTACCGAAAACTCCAACCGTCACTTTCAAAAGAGACAATTACCTAATTCAAAAGTAAACATTAATCACAGATAAACTAGCGTACTATAATTGACTGCCTATTTCCCAATTATTCTCACAAAGCGATTATTACCAAGCAATTGATCTCGTCCGTCCTTCTCTAGCGAATAGAAGTGATTCCATCCATCTCTTACTAATATCGCAACTAGCAACCCCAATTTGTCGCTAAGCACCTCTCTCTCGCACCCGTAATTTCGTCCCGCTCCCGCGCTAATGGTTCGACAATAAAGTAATATACAGATAAATAGCTTTCCGCTTAAATTTTGGCCCAATTCACAGTGTACCCCATAATTGCGTATCTCCCCTCGCCATCTGCCCTTTTCTCGCGCTCGCGTTTTCGTATGCCCGTCTCGCTTTAATCCGTTGGGGGTATAATCGCGTACATAAGTACTTAATCGCATTTCGGGGCTAGAATGACACCCTTATATTTATTCAGTGTATTGCTATTCCCCTTCTATCTTGTTTGTGGAGACTTAACACGTTTATAGGACCAGTGTTGCCAGAACTTTTATTAAGTGGGAGTTTATTTGCGCCGGGTACTCTTTTAAATTGGTCGCGAGTGGCAGATGCGAGGGATGTTTATTGTTGCCATATAACGAAATTTGAACGATTAAATTTGCATGAAAAGCTTATAATTGTTTAATAGCTTGTTTAGAATTGACAAATGTTTTCTAAATTTTAATTGGCTCTTGTTTAGTTTTATTGTTTGGTTAATAACGACGATTCGTGAGGCTGTAAACTAAAATGGAGTTTCTAAATTAAGTTTAAGTTTTAATATTAGACATAGATGATTATATTTATGGTTTGACTGCGCGTATTATATTAAGAAACACTAATAGCTCTTAAGTAAGGTCATAATTTTCTAAAACCCGTTAAAATCAAATGACGCTTGGCTATCTAAAGATTTGGGAGGATTTTATTTCAAAACTTGACAACTATGATAATAAAAATATTTGTTCCTTTTTCTGAATTGTTCGTAGAAATGTGAAGTTAACTGTCGTATAAAGTTTAATAGGAAATATTGGACTAAGCCACTCATAAGTCATTTTTATATAAAAACCTCTGGCTTAATAGTGATCAATTCTTGCGAGTGAAATATCAATGTCAATCCCACAATTACATGGCAAAATTAACCTCCGGGCAATTTTCTAAATCGTTACAAATCCCAATTCCCCTTAATCGTGTAGGTACCTATAACGGCACTCGTCCCTAAGGAACGTTTTGTCAAACACCATCTATAATAGTGGTCGTTTGCACCCCGCCTCTAGGGCAACTTAACCCTTCAGAGGAAACTACCTATTATCTTATTTTGAATGATAATATTATTTACTTAATGATTTGTACTGTCTGTAGTTTACGAGAGTAGTACACATTTAAATAAAACACTTTAACGGTTTAAATCGCGATATATATTATATAGCTGCGACCACGTCTGCTGCAGGGCATCCGAAAGTATAGGCCGTAGTTAAAATAAATTTCAAATAAGTTTAACTTATATCTATCGCGTTTCAAACTATTAAAGTGTTTTATTTTAATCATTTGTACTTTAATACCTACTTATCGATGAGCAAACCTTCTGCGACAAATGGAAGTTTCTGGATCCTTTTAAGAAGAACGAAGAGTTTTGTACACATAGTTGCAATGAATCGTCCAAATAAGTCATTCCGTTTGCCCTTACCTGTATTTAAGAGTCATAAAACCGCTTCAGAAACGCAAAACACCGGTTAAAACGTGTGAAATATTAGTAAAATCATTGTGTTACATTGTTAATGTCTTGTTGAAGGATCGCACTGCTTTATTGCAGCTCGGTTCATTGTCTGGAAATGATAGATTGCTGTTACAAAGTGTGTCATTAATTATGTACTATTGCGTAAATTTTGCACAATTATTATCATAAGTTGAGTGCTAGTTGCGCACGCGACTATGTCGTCGGGGTTTTGTGTAAAGCGAACAGAAATACTTTTAGAGTAATTAAGGATGCAGATAAATGTCAAATTCTATAATAATTACACTGAAAAACATTTGCTTTGCTTTGGTAGCTATTGCTGCAACAACAGATTTGATGCAGCGCCGATTTTCAGTGATGCATGATACTTATATAAAAAGCTATATATCAAATGTAGATTTAAAATAAAACACTGCTGCTGCAAAGCATCCGAAACGTCGGGCCGAAGTTAAAAATCATTTTCAAATAAGTTTAACTAATATATCGCGTTTTAAACCGTTAAAGTGTTTTATTTAAATGTGTACTACTCGCGTAAACTATAGACAGTATCAAATGTAGATGATAAAAAATCACTGCCATTAGAAATGCATTTAAATGAAATCTGGTTATCTTCATCTCTGTCTCTCCCGTACTCCATCCCTCTCTACCACGCGCCATTACCCACACATAGGGTGTTCGCCAAATTGATATTTGATGTCAATATATGAAGTGTTAATGTACCATGACGGAGTCTTTGTAATCTAATTTTGAGGGATTATCTGCCCCTACCAGTATTTTTGGTTACGGTTCATTCCATTCTAATAATAAATGATAATGGACGCCCCGTTGTGCGTTCCCATCGTGTGATTTTATAAGGATTTCAAATGCCCATGAGTACGAGTCAATATTTTTAAGGATTAAAATTTTCAGTCTGTGATATATGAGTATAGTCCCCTTCGCTCGATAGAGTAAATTCGCAACTTCAGCATAGATTTGGTAGTTAATAAGGTGAAGGGTAATGAAAAGTAGTTATTTGTATAAAATAACTACTAATACTAATGAAGCTGAAGAGCTTTAAATAATCTAAAAAATGACTATCTTTTAAGGTAATCGATTTTAAAGTCAAAGGTAATACCAGCTAATTTAAACTGATAACACAATAGATTGGAACCCGTTAGACAGGAATTTTCACGAGAAATTAACCAATTGTTTTTTCTTCAGTGACGTCAACTGCCACTGTTCAAATTAAGATACAGTCTTAACTATGAAATGATTTAAACTTCTTTAACAGTTTAGAATCGAAACCTTTTGTATTGTACTTTAACAATAATTTTGACTTGATAGTTATAGTTTTCAATAAAAGAAAAATGTTACCATATTCATAATAAGAGAGACGAACAAATTTGTTTTGAAAGCCATATATTCCATGAAAATCCTACATTTTTTCGGAATGAAATTAAACTGACCTGACTGTGGATTTATATAATTAGTACCACTTGCATAAATAATAGACAATACGTTTTGTGTCATAATTACCAAAAACAATAAGCCAGTTAGACCTCTAATAACATTTAGCGGTACCAACGGAGTTAAACCAACTCGACAAAAGCACGGCTGTAAATTTCAATCGTAAAATGATTAGGTACCAAGTCAAATTATATGTGCGAAAACCGTACTTCAATATGTTTAGAATGATTGGGTACTTTATACATTTTCAAACAACGATAAATAACGTTTTATTTGTTCTTTATGGCTCTTATTGCGTTGTTTCGGTATTGGGGACGCGTAATAATTGTTAACTCAACTTTATATGTATGAAATACAATCCCTTGTACATGTTATATACTATGTAGTTCTTTCTATGTGTGAATACGCCTTAATAATCATAAGGGCTCGTTTAAATCAATATTAAATACTAATTGTTTCTATGTATGCTAGAAAATAAAAGTAAAAAAAAACAGTTAAATTACTAAACTGTATTTATAAAATGGCATAACAATAAATATCAGACGCAAGAATATTAACGTCAAATAAACAAAGGCTTTACGAATAAAGTAGTTAAGCCGTCAAGCGAAATCCTTACAAAATCTAAATGGTGCAGTTACATTTTGGCAATGTACAAAATTACCATATTTCCTCGAAACTCGGCACAAAGTTAACTGGCAACATCGCGCATAGATTTCACAAGCCATTAAACCCGTGACAAATTGTTTGACAAGATGGCGGATTGTATTTTTGCGCGGGAAATCTGCTTTGTGTTCGAATAGTTTTCTTTGAATAGGGTTTTCGATGTACGGGGGCATCGATAGTTAGTTTAACCCTTTATTGTTGTTAAGTTAGCTGTAAATGATTTATATTTGGTGCGGATTCCACCGTGCTATTATATTAAGAATACCTATATATGATTAAGTTTTCGTCGACATAAGCCTCTTTATATAATTAAACTAGCTGTGCCAGGGACTTCGCCCGTGAGAATCGTTATTCTGGGCCTCCAAATTAGTTTTTGCACACCCGTCTTTCAAAATCCTTATAAACTTAGGTTGTTAGCCATGATGGCGAACGTGTCCCTTCCCGTCGTTCTTGCAAGTTAATCTTAAAAGATAGACATATAGCGTCGCTTATTATCTTACATCATTCTTTTATACACATTTTTTAGGTGTCTTGAACCGTTTTCGCAGCGTACGCATCTGAAACCCACAGAGATGAAAAAATTTTTCCCCGTTTTGTTCACATTTCCCGCTGTACTTTCTCTTTTATTAGTCACAGCGATAAATGCTCTAACGCAATAAAAAATTTTCTTAATTCGAACCCTGATGTTCCTGAGATTATCGCGTTCAAACAAACAAACAAATATAGATATAGATTATAATTGTCAAAGCTGTCGTTTTAAGTTGTTGATAATGTTATCATTAGCATATCAGCTTTTACGTACTACGAGGCATATGTTATTCTAATTTTAAAAATACCTCTTATTGATTGCTATAACTTATACACATACTTATGGGATTTCTTTGTCGACAGGTCAAAGTGTGGTTCCAAAATAGAAGAACGAAGCATAAAAGAATGCAGCAAGAAGAAGAGGCAAAGACTGGCAAGTCCAGTTCTTCTGGTAACAAGCCAGAGGAACACTTCAACAATTCCTATGATGAGGACGAGGAACTAATAGATATGGACATGGATGACCTTAGTGAAAGTGAGAACGAAACGTAGAGTGAAATGTACTTTAGAGACTTGTAAATATGGTTGTAATTTAATTGTATCTTAGATAAAATAATTCTACTTATTTATTAATTGGACGATGTATAGTTTTCTAAAGACTTAGCACTGTCGATTGGTCGAACCTATATTCTTACTTTTCTTTTCTAATTATTTCGATGAGCTCGTTAGTCTTATGGTAGAAACTTATGACTAAATACTGTCTATAGTTTACGCGAGTAGTACACATTTCAATTAAACACTTTAACGGTTTAAAACGCAACATATTCGTTAAACTTATTTAAAAATGATTTTTAACTTCGGCCCGACGTTTCGGGCGCTTTGCAGCAGCCGTAGTCTCCCCGTGACCATCAATTTCAAATAAGTTCAACTAATATATCGCGTTTTAAACCGTTAAAGTGTTTTATTTAAACTTATGACTAATAATCAACAGGTCATGGCTTCGATATTCATTGGTTCTAACATTTTTGTAATAAACTTACAATTCTACCGAAACATGTTAGACTTCGTCTGGAAATATGGATATAAAAAGGCGATAGGAATATCTTTCCAGGCTTTGAATCACCGTCCATAGATAAAAAAACCGTGAAGTTTAGTCACTTTTCGGCTTCAGCCTATGGATTTCCGAATATCCAAAGCTAAAATAGATCGACACCTCAACGTGGTCCAGGTTATATGGCGGGGGTATTTCACCTATCATCAAGTGAGCTCGTAGAGGAGGACACTCTATCATAAAGAAAATCAATAACTGGCTATTCTCGTAACATAACCATATTCGTTAGAAGCATTTATTATGTTATTTTCGTCTTTATAAACTATTATATGGCTGTCGTAAATGAATTAAATATTAACAGCATTCATAAATCGATTCAAATTCCGAATTAATCACACTTCACTAACCGTCTTCCATTCAAAGCGTGTCATTAAAGTCGTACAAAATGGCCCCTTGTTAGCGCGTCAAGAATTATTAGATAACGAAATTGGCCGCATTATAATAGTTTCGGGATTAAATTAATTAAAAATGCCTCCTTTGATGCGACCAGTGATGTGGGTATAATTAGACAGTTAGATTCTTAACGCTGATAGTTGTGGGAGGGAGACGGAACGAAACGTCAAAAGGAGCCATAGACAAAGATGGAGGCGATTAGCGCGTCGTCTGTGGGCCTATTATTAAGAGGTGCGTTCTGAAAATGGTATCAACGTTTGGGATCGCCCACGGTAATTGCTCGCGACGAAACGAAATTGTTTATAAGCTGTTGATAGCTAGTTTAGTTATTTGTCTACGAGTTCGAGATCTGATTAGAGCTGGCTTTCACGCGTCTGATATTATTGTATAGACTTAAAGAGCATTTGGTTTTTTGTCGCAATGATGGTCACGGTTCGATAGATTCGTTGTCTCTGGTCAATGTGTTATCTAGTAAACATTTATTTTTTTGAAAATTCCTTACTCAATACGTCTAAATGCCTATGCTTAACGTTAATTATATCGTCCATCGCCACCCACATGTAAAGTTAAAGCACGGTTAAAAAATCGTTTTTTAATTGCGTCCGTGCGATACGGAGTTGAAAATTAATCGTTTAATTTGAAGTCGGCTGAGCGTGGGAGCTTGTAATACCTATTGTTCGCTGAATTCGTAAAAAGCTTCAAATGTTACGATTTTAAACGTTAGCTTTTACAGACATCTGTATAGAAATCTTTGTACCTAATTTCTTTAAGATATAGATAAAATGTGAATTGATGTTTTTATTTGTTTCGACATACATAATTTTTACTTAATAGTGCTCTGGAAATTAGGCGAAATATTAAATGTCAAACGTTTTTGGGGACTTACCATTACTATTATTATCTATGGTGTTATGTCACACAAATATAGTCTGCGGTTGCATCTGACGCATAATCTTTGAAATGGGCCGATTACGCGCGTAATTTGTACTCTCTTTTCCGTCCTTTGTTCGGTGATTTACGGGGCTCGTATTGCTTTATCGATTGCGAACTCTCGGCCTCACCTGCTAATAACTTGTACAATGCTTTACGTTTGTGTGTTTTAATGTATTTACGAAGCACCATTAATTCGGAGGAAGGATTTATGACGTTTTGACAGTGACACCGTACGGAGTTATTCATGCGAAATTACTTTTAACTCCGTGAGCTTTTACGATGATTTCATTGTCCTATTTAGTGAACGTAAATCTCGCGTCGGTATGCGGGTGTACCGCGCCTACTCAATGCTGTGAAAATTGTTTTGTAAAGCTCTTATGATAGTAATTAGCCACTGTTATGAGTTGTTGGCTTTAACAGTTCGCTGTACGCGCTCACAAGAGTCGAAACATTTTTCATAAACACTTAAAGTAATATATCAGACTTTTAAAAAGATACAGCTTGTAAGATACTGATACATTTGAATATAAGATTAAAGGTTTAGAACGCGATATGTATTAGTTAAATCTTGTTTGAGAATTATTTAACTATGGCCCGACGTTTCGGATGCTTCGCAGCAGCCGTGGTCACGGGGAGACAAAAGATGAAAATTGAATAAAGATTTTTATTACTGTTCATTTCGACGTTTTAAAGCGAATAATTGAATCGGAAAACCGAATAAATTCCCCGCCATTCCATCATAGTTCATAGATTTTCATTTTCAGCTCAATTAAACGCGAACCGATATTGATTAGCGGTTTTTATTACGGTTTATTCATTAACTGTTTCCGATTATCGGGCATGTCGATATTTTAACGATCTATTCAAAGGCAACTCGATTTTTAATTACATACATCTCGATTGACTTTAATTTACTGATTAAGCGACATTATTCCTTTATTGGAGAAACGATTGCACGGAATCGATTCGGAGTCGAATAATCGATTTTTATGGATTGACGGCGCGATGCGGATCGAATATTTATCGATTCCCAGGAAATTCGGGCGGCTGATGAATAAACCGGGGATAAAGTGTCTTAATATGTGTAGTGGCATGTTCATGGGATTTTTTCGGTTCGAGGATCGTTTGGTGATAAGCGCGGCGGTCGGTAATTGAAATTCTTTTGCCTTTTCGAGAAGGAAATGAGCGTTTATGCATCTGCGGATGACTAAATCTCGCGAGGTCACTATAAATTTGGTTCTTTCCTCTCGTCTTGTACCCATACGAATCGCCTGATTAAAACACTGCAAATTACAGTAGGTTCGACCAATGAACACTAGATGTATCGATGTATTGATCTACATTGTTAATTCGCTCAAATTATCCTAGTATTAAGACTGTTCCTTTAGTCTCTATCATATAGAATTTATATTATGTTTTACGAGCACCTAACTTAGGCCGAGTCAATTGGAGTACATGGTTTTAGAATATTTTTGACTTCATTATTTAGATGTGAGATTGACGTATTGATATTAAATTACAATTTCTTTTGGCATAATTTTTTCTACCTTCTTATTTTTTTTTATAATAATTGAGGGAATATCATTGTGCAAGTTAGTATTTACTTAAAGTACAGATAATAACGGCCAGAACTTTAAAAGCAACTTAATTATAAAAAAGTAAGAAGAGCCTAACGAACATATGTATTTTAAATCTCGTTTAATTAAAAAATATTATTTTAGTTTATTGTTTTAAAACTACTTAATGAAGTAATGTTAGGTTTTTCTTGCTTTTCTGATAGTTGCTATGAATGTTTTCGTTAGCATTAATTAGATTTACTTTTTACAGAGATTGTACATAAATATTTATTTCTACTAAGTACTTAAAGGTTTAAATATTGGAATAAAGCATGTTACGATTCTAAAATTATCAGGATTGACGTACACGAAAACATTTCGTTTGGTTTGTAAGAATTGGCCAAGCTTACAGGTAATCAATTATATTTTATTCATGGGCATGCCTAATTTATTTTATTTGTAAAGACTACAGATTATATATTTTCATTAAACAATTCAATGCGCCATAGTGTGTTGTCTATGCCCTGTTGGATGTTTTGTCTTACTCACACAACGGCATAAAGGTAGACTAGAGTTACGTCACTTAAAACGGCTCGTGTTGTCTTTGAAAGGTCTAAGATGTTTAAATAGCAAACAATATTGTTAATATTATAAACAATGTGATCTAAGTTGGGGGCTTATTCTTGTGTGCGGTATGAGTCTACAAAAATATCGCAATGAATAGTGACTAGCGCGCAAATAATTGTATTCCATAGATATATTAATAGAGTCGTTCCTTATCGGTTTAATGCCATAGTATATTGTAAATATATTTAGGATATGTGTACATTAGTTGTATATAAATGTGTGTTAGTCGTGTATGTGTGTATATTGCTTCAGTGAACCGGTTTCATTTAATTATAGTTATTTAATGATCGAGTGATACAAAATATATGTTTTTACTCATTTATTCTTTTGTTTCTTTCCCGACCTGCGTTATTCGCACAAATCTAACAACAAATAAACACAAATACATATATTTATTAGATGTATTGTCGATTTTCAGTGATCTTCAACTCTTAACGTTTGAAGTAGAAGAAAATGTTGAAATTCATGAATCAAACAATAATTTTAACTTCTAACCAAAACTTAAGAAATCAGAAGTAATGATTGAATCCCACTGTTGTGTCCCAAGAAAAATATTTTATTGGTGAATGTTAATAAAACAATTGTAAGCTTTTAAACTTTAGGTAATAATAGAAAATAATAGTATTTATTTTGGTATATTTACCAAATTAGTATTTTTCATTATTCATCCTACGTCTTCAGTTCACCCGTAACCACGGCTTTTGCAAAGTAACCAATTGGACTATACCATATAACCGAACGGACAAAAATAAGTTAATAACTATATTTCGCGTTTAAACCGTTAAAGTGTTTTATTTAAATCAACTCTTATGTAATAGTACAGTCATAGACGCCTATGCTTATAAGCACATTTTATTAAATTGTTTTAACGGAACGATTTCGCTATCAAAAGCAAAGCTAAGCATATGGAACTGTCAAACGCCTAGCCCTAACAGGTAACTAGTTTCCGGCAGTAGTAGGTAGATATTTTATAAAACTCCTTTAACGGGTTATTTTTTATCTAAATAAATATGTGAATCCCATACGTTTCTGGTTTCAGAACTTCAATATCGTTGTGTAATTGTCTTCTTCTTCGCTAAAGACCACTGTTAGCCCTACAGTGGACGCGCAGTAGTTCGTATTGCGATGCGCTACGCGTCCTTGCATCTGTATGCAAGGATGGTTTTGTGTTGTCATCGTGTGACGTCACTCTTTATGTGTGGTCTATCGATTACTAAGTGGCCAAATAGTTTTATTGCCTTTTGCATACACTTTGAATTATTGACAGTTCTCGGTAGAATAATTACTTGGACTGAGGAAGAATTTTTAAGCGCGTAATATTATACTTGGCTTCTATCATTGTATTTTATCATCCTATTTTATTTTTATCAAATGAGCGAACCTATTGTAGTAGCAAGTGGTTTCTTAACAGTCGTAACTAACGACTGAATTGAAACAAATGTTTGACAATGAGAGCGTTTTAAACCGTTATTTAAATCTATACTAAAACTAGTCGAGTTCGTTTGAATGCGCTCTCATCAACTACCTACTAGTTCGAAATGAAAAGTTATTATTGTCATAGATACACCATTTATCGAGGAATGGCTTTCGCTCAAAACATTAGGCTGCGACCAATAAATGTGAAGGAACAGGAAAAAGTGAAAAAAAAAACGGAGAAACATTTGAGGGCTGCCTACCGTCGTCCGCTGAAAACGAACATGGCCCCGTGGTACAACCAAAAAAATATAAAAGAATGATTCTATTTTAAATGATTTAAATAAAAATTGTCCGCGACTTCTATCTTTTAATATTTACTCGCAAGAACGACGACTACTACTCTCTTAAACTATAGACAATGCTTAATGAGAACTAGGTAATGAAACCACGCACAGTGGCGATCGCCGATACTAACGTACTACTATATACGGAGTGAGCCACGAATTCGCGCGAATTATCGCGATCGCTATTCAAGTCGCCGTTCGCAACGTCGAACTTTCTCCCAGTGGCTATAACACGCATAAAAATTTCACACACACCTAGAACTCGTGAAATCTTCTAAAGAGACGATATCTTGTTACGTTTAGCACCCCGTTAGCTGGGTGGTATTTCACAGCCGCCGACTTATTAAATTGGCTAATAGATCTAGTTAGCGCTAAGCGCATAATTCTATTTCAATTATCTCTCTAAAGCGCCGCAGCCACCGATGCGAGAAAAGTCAAGTCAAGAGGATTAGTCAGGTACGCAGTTCGATTCCCAAACGCGTTAAATCTTTTCTCGGAACGACGCGGGTGGCAATTTTAACGACATTATAAGATCTGCAAACAAACAATTAATTTGGTGATCCCTTATTCGTCTTTTTTTATGTGTATCTATGGTAGGTACCTAAGTTATGTTTAATCTGTGAATTTTTTATCAATTTCAATCTTCCACGCCGCTGATTCTTTTAGATAGATTTCTATTGCTTTAAATCCTTTTTGACATATTTTTATTGCAAAGTCTAGGCTTATTTTTAAGCTTCGTCTATTATATTTTGATCGGGCAAGTAAATGGGAAGGTTATAGAAAATGTCGCCTTTCAGCCATTTCGCCATGTAAATAAATTTGAGACAGACAGATAACATAGTACATAGGTACTAGGTATGTGGGAAAGAAAACTCAACACATTTCAACGCATTTCACATTCAAGTAACAATATAGGATTTTAGGTATCTACAGAACATATATTACTATGTATAATTTCTATAAATTTGCTTAACTTATTGAAGTACTTGGAATACACGTTATCAAACCTTACCAAACGATCCTTTGATTAGGTATATCTATTCCAATAATTATTTTTTTATATAACTTGTCGCTTTCACAATATTAAAGACTAGCTGTGTCAGCGACTTTGTCCGCGAGAATCGTTCTTTTGGGCTTCCAAATTCGCTTTTGCAATCCCCTTAATCTTTATAAACTTAAGCTGTTATTCACGACATCCCCGTCGTTCTTGCAAGTTAATCTTAAATGTTTTTTTTAGATAATTTAAAGAGGAATCATTCTTTAATACTTTTTTTTTTGGTATCTTGAACCGTGGTCGCAGCGTACGCGTCGGAAAAGCGCAGAGATGAAAAATTATCCCGTTTTCTCCACATTTCCTGCTTTATCTTTGCTTCTATTAGTCACAGCGCGATGGTTTATAGACTCCCTCGCCTTTCTCGATAAATGTTCTAGCCAACACAAAAATAACTTTTCAATTCGCACCGATAGTTTCTGAGATTAGCGCGTTCAAACAAACTCTTTAGCTTTATATATTAGAATAGATAGACAGATATTGCACGCAAAAACGTCACGTCAGAAAGGGACAAAACATTTGGATTGATTTTAAAATTAAAGCTTGTGTTGCATTAGCCAGTGAGAGTCTGCTTGTCTCGTTGATGTTGATGACATTTTGTATGCGTATAATGCACATATAATGCATACAAAATGTCCAACAAAAATTGGTTTCCCTTCTCCATTATGAGATAGTAGAAATTTTCAACAAAATTCCAGTACTATAATATCTAGCTCGAACACCATACTTCTGGTTCAGCAGTGCGTTACTGCCTTTCAACTTGTTGAAACCTGCGTTTTTAGAACTATGTCAGTGTGCGCGTGACCCTCTGACATAACCATTGAATTTTTACTAATCTATTGTCAATGCAATCTGTTAATACGTTTTGAAAATCTAAAAGTGTAAATTTCAGTGTTAGTTTATGTGATTCATCGTGATTCAAGAAATAATAGGGTAAGAGGAAAAATTGTCGTCAGATTCACTTCATTTCTTACACAGGTCAGTGAACTAATTATAACTTAGCGTGTATAATTTTATTTCCCTTTTCTCTTTTTTAGTTTTTCATAAAATTCTATATTTCGTAGAGGGCGTCATTAAATATAGTGAAATATTTATAACTTATAACTTATTGCTATATTGGAATCGCCATCTTGAATGTAGGCTTAATTTGACATATGAGATCTACATATTGTTGGTATTTTTTTTACTTCGTCCAGATAATTGTAGTTCAAAGCCAGAGAATAGAATACAAATGTCAAAACGATCGCTCTAATCATCTAATCATAATTGACAGCTCCATCTAGATAACCATAATCAAATTAGAGACGATAAATAGACTATAAACGAACAATGTTAAACTTTCGTTCGATATTTAGAACATCTGACAGCTCACAGATTGCCGCCTTTATTATCTGTACTTAAGGTTTGAGGTTATTTTCACTTGAAGTACGGTGAGAGTATAAGTTTGTAAGTAACAAAGTTTATCGATAAATCTAAGCTCGCGGACAGTTGTTTGCGCGTTGTAGGCAGTTACAACGAGTTAAATTAGTTTGAATTATCTGTTGAATTTATCGTTTATTTAGTTGAGTGCCAAATATAGAAAATTACAGCATTAGTATCACAGTGTGGCACTATGCAATGGTGAGATTGTCAGTTCAGCGTACGATTAAGAAGGTATTTATGTAACATTTTTCTTACTTACTACTTTAGTATAAAGCCATGATACACTAAAACATTATGTAGCAATCGGTATTTCAAGTATTAAAAATTGATTATTAAAAATCTAGTACCTACCTGAATTTAAAAAAATCGTTATGCTGAGGAGGAAATGGCTATAAACATCACAAATTAAATCTAAGCTAAGCGGTTCCAATTTATAAAATAAATTTCATTAAGAGTATAGGTACCTATACTTAGTTATGTTTTCATAAGAAGTCTTACGCACAATATTAAAAATCTTTTATTGGACATGTTATCTTGTCTTTATCATGTTTGTAGACTAATATTCATCACTGTCGAATGACCACTAAACCTTAATTAATATTAATGCTCAATCAAATTTGACATCTGTCAAAAGTGTCAACAAAAAGGCGGCAAAGTTACAAAAGAGACGGGAGTGCTAAATCGTAAGTAAAATGAACCTTACCCTCCTGCAACTAAGACTGATTTTGAAGTGTGCTTGTTGTAAACTGTTTAATTAATTATATTTTAGGGCTTCTGATGTTCACCGAAACAGATTGTTTTAATGTTAGTATGATTATGTCGCTTGCTCTCGTAAAAAAACTATCAACATTGATCACGAGCTTATCCTGAAAGTGAAATATGCCAACTAGGGCTTTACTTAACGTATAATAAATGTCGTCTTATTCTTAGTTTTGTTTTTACTAAGGAGTTTTTAGTTGTTGTTAGTAAAGGTAAAGCAGATTCCAATTAAATAAACATACTTAAGACAATATAAATGCTCGTTAAAAACTAAAACCGCAACGCATCTGTCAAATTACCAACCCCAAATAATGAGGGGTAGAAACGTTAAAACACTATCCAATTATTTAATAAATTAACCTTTAATTTGGTGAGGTTATTCCTGTAAAACGCTCGGAAACTTAATTATATTTATAATATAATAAGGGCGGTTCTAAAATAGAGTGTTTCCATTGTACAATAGACGTATTTAATAAAAATAATTCTATACAAAAAGTCTTTATTAATGTTTAAGATGTAATTTCAAGGATTTAGGAATATTGAAAAATGATCAATTTAGTCGATACTTTATAATATTAATTCGTTTTCGATATAAATTATCTTACACCTACAGTAGGATTGGCTTGTATTATTTATCACATACTTTACAAAAAAATAGTATACGTCTTACATTCTATTAACTATAATAATAAATTAAAAAATGCGTAAGTTAAAGTAAGGCGTAGGCTACTTTCGGGATTTTTTAATGAAATACTTATAAGAGAACAAGGAAGTTTTCATTAAATTTTATAATAATCCTAGGACATGGAGGATATGAAAATAAGCTCTGCTTAGAGTAAATTAATATCATAGGTGTTCGTAATTCGTGTAACAATGGAAACACACACGGCGCCACGCAAACGGGCCTATCTGTTGATGGGATAAGTGGGTGTTTAAATGCTCATTTTGATTCTAATATCGAACCACGCCTATCTCCCAATTCCTCAAAACTACCGTCTTTTTAGTGTTTGACCATTATTAAAAGAAATAATCATTTGTCCAAAAATGCTTTTTTAATCTACAACACAATTTCTATAACTAACTTGTGGTATTTGAATTAGTTTTAAACCTGGGGCGTATATCGTTAATTGCGAAGAGTCCCAGGTTCGATTCTCTGATACAACAATATTATCTATAGTCTGTAAAGTGGAAACTAAATACTGTATGTAGCTTACACATTTACATACACAGCGGCCGTGGTCACGTGAAACATCCGAAACGTTAAAATAAGTTTAACTAAGTAATACACCTATATCGCGTTTTAAACCGTTAAATTGTTTTATTTAAAAAAAGTGACGTGCTTGTCGCGTAGTGTATACGTAGATCCGTTTTTAGTCAGAAATCAAAGCCGCTGCCTTCTCGGCAAAGCGATGCCAACTGAACCATCGTGTCTAAATGGCACTTAGGCGCTTAATATTTTACTTCGCTCGCGTGCTTCGCCCCATTACCCTCACAACGAAGTCACTTACATAGTAATTTACTAAACTGCTTGGTTCTCATATTAATCACTGTTCTCCGTTTACCTGACTGCGGCGGAACTTAAGAGAGTTATGTAACAGCGGCTAAGGGTGGGTTGTATCAATCTATGTGTTAAATAACGTTATTTTGTTGTTTGGCTTTAAACTATTAATGTTTTTTATGAAACACTTTTTAAATCTGAATAAACCTGGTTATTTTAGTAAATTGGTAATAGAGTTACACATGAAAAAACCTTACATTACAGAGAATACAACGTACTTATGTATAAAGGACAGGCAGAATTTCAAAGTGAGCTATTTGTAGGCAAGCAGTTGATCAAACTTCTGTGCTCAAGTGAAACAATCTATTGTTTTCCCGAATTCGAACACAAACTTTTCTCGCGCTGTAAGCAATGCTAGGCAACACTTTTTCACGTTAACCCTTTGGATACAGAGGCGGTCTTCGTCACAATATAAGTAATTAATTAATCAAGACGATAATGGACATCTACTACGGTTTATTCTTTAAATGTTTTATTTAAATGTGCGCATAAACTACAGACAATAGTTAAATACTAAAAGTTGGCCGACCCACGATTCGAACACCCCGGGTTACCCGATTTTACATGTTCATTAACCACTCGACCAACGAGACAGAATTCGTTGTTATGACTATAATTAGTAGTTTTTGTGCATCAAAAACAATACTTCAATAATGAAACAGTGAAGGCTTGGTTATTACTTATATAAAAACTTTTTTAAATTCAAACCTAAGGCCGCCATTTTAAGTTTTATATATCAGTTGAGTATCGCTGAAGGAACTCCTTTTTAGAAAAATGGCACTTGGCGGTATTTCAAACATTCTGAACAATAATAAAATTGTAAATTTTTTCTTACACCCGAAATCGAACTTGTATCTCAACATGAAGAATCCAGCTACCACTTGGCTTACGCGACTCGTAAAATGAATACCATTAAAACAGTCCAAATTCTCGGATTAAATCTAATTTAAATCCATTACGGCTTAACAAATTTGCGCGCGCATGTGTGCGAAAGCTCGGCGCACACGAGCATGCGAAAGAATTCAAGCCTTTTTGTTTTGAAGCTTCACCACAGTCTATAGAATATGTAATTGGACATTGTTGCAATGCGATTTCCAAAAATAAATTTACCAAAATTGACTTTCTCCGCTAACCACCAGTATTCAATTTATTATTTTATTAATTATAAACACAACAAGAATGGTTTAGATGAATAAAAACGTAGCTTAGGTATAATTAAAAAGTGGCCTAATCGCTAAACAGCGATCACTTCTAAGCAACTGCATGTGAAGGGAAAACAAAAAAGACTTAGGTCTTAGAGAGTATCGTAAGAAAGGATAAGAAAGGCAATTAAGAACTGGAAAGACAATTTTTGAAGATGCGTATCACGATAGCAAACTGTTGATATATTTATTGCTTATGACAAAATGGAAGAAAAATCACAATACAAACTGACGTTGCAATAACAAATAATGAAAATTAAACTAAAATTAAATTGATTTCAAACGCCGCTCAGTATCATTAAATGGTGGACACTTGAAATATTGTCGAAAAACGAAATCGCATACCATATTTAATAAAAGTAGTTGAGGAACCCTTCTTCCGAGTCCTTCTTTAGTCAAGCTCATACTGCCCCAGAAATTAAAATAAATTTATATCTAAGAGTTAGTCCTTAGTTTATGTATATATTACTAAATACAAATAGAGAATTGTAAACGACTAAGTTTTTTTTCACGACTATTGTTTTGTATCGAACTGTGCTTTAATTGTGTAAGTGTGAACATTCAGTTTGTATGTGTGTGTAAGCGCGAACAAGTTGTTTGTTCAGAGATTTAATACTCGGTAAATTTCTTCGCGTTACCTGAGTTCACGGCTCGCAAACAGAACAGCGTATATGAAATTTTTGGTACATTTAATGAACTTACACTTTTCTGTACTGTCAATGAAGTAAAGAAGTTTATTCCTTTTTTTTCCTCTGTGTCTACCTCACGAGTTAAACCAATCTTACTTTAGGTTAAAATTTGCGAATTTTGATCATCATTACGAGAAGTTAAGAAAATTACAGTTATCTATAAATATTGTAAGTTGTTTTATACACAAGAGAAATGTCGATTATTACGCAGGGCTACCTGAAATTTTGACTGGCAGGATTTCATTGGCAAATTATATTAGATTTGTATGACAAAGTGGACGTGGCATCTGTAATTTTTGAATATATGTCTCCATGCAAAACATGACTTCTCGCTTCTTTACCATAAGCTTACAAAACCCTTTTTTAAACCCAGGGCATGACATAATATATGTATATTAAATAAAAAAATAACGGTTTAAAACGCGAAATATATTATTTAAACTTCTTTTAACTTCGACCCGACGTCGGGAACTACGGACGGTATTTTTATTACATAATATATTATATAAATAAATAAATGTCTCGAAAACTCAGATGCGACGGTGTTCATCAAAATCTTAATTGGATATATCATAGGCGTCTGTTTGCGCATGCCAATTGATTGCAGCTTAACGTGCCAGCAAATTGCCAGCGTGCGAGCGAGACGGCCATACGAAACCCCATAGCGCGGAACAGAGATAGACGTAGACGACAATCGCTCACGGGCGAAAGAGACGAACGGCGTTTCTCGTGCGGCTTCAAATATTTATTTTAAGAGCAATTGTTTAAGTATAATCTGTGTCGTTATGAGTAGTTAACTGATGGTTCGGTTCCATTTATAATAATTGGAAAGGTTTTCGTCTTGTACGGGGGTAATATTGTAACGTAATTTAGTAAAAACGCGGTGTTTATTGCCGGTATTCGAACGTGGGACCAAATAGGCATCCGTCGACGATTGCAGAAAGTTGGATAGGTAGCTAGGAGATCTAAGGTGTATTGTCCGCTAATTTAAAAAGACACTTGGTGATTTAGCATTAGACACATTCTAAAGCTTCGATTCTCTATTAAAATTTGTTACTTTTTCTGCCCTTCAAACAAGGATGAACGAACAAGGCTATATTTGTAGTGAACACATAGCCTACCTTAAGTTATAAAAACCAAGAATAAAAAGGTTAATTTATATCAATAAAACAGTTTAATTTGAGACTAATCTCTTTGTAAAAACGAAGTAAAGACCAGCACAAATTCCATCTTTAATCTAGTCATCTACTTATCTATCCATTATACTCGGTTTTATATAATTTTGGAATGTACAAACACACAACTTTCATGTATATAATAAAATATCAAACCGATAGCTATATATACAACGCTTGTTCACAATAATATCAATTTATATAAATGGAAATTGTTTTTCAGTAATCGTGTAAGCGTTAAATCGGTACACGAAATATTGAGAGCGTTAAAATAAAGTACGCTTGTCCAAATTATATCAGAATAAATAAATATTGCACGCCTCATAAACAACGCAGGGCGACTTTTATTGTTTACGCCTTACTGTTAGGCTGGCCACAGACGAAGCGTTTTTTAACGGACTTATTAATCTAATGGTTGCAATGTATGTAATCGACGGGTCGTGGATCCGATACTCCTCGGTTTTAACATGTTCCTTTCAGAGTTTTGTATTAGTAATAAGTTATCTTAAAAGATAGACATGTACTTTCGCGGACACACATACATTTGGGTGTCTTAAATCGTTTTCGCAGCGGACGCAACCCTCAAAGATGAATAAATTTCTCGCTTTTTCTACAATTTTAGCTTACACATTCTAACCTAAAATCTTCCTCAATAAATAGTCTACCCTATAAAAAAAGTATTTCATTTAGAACCAGTAGTTTCTGAATAGCGCGTTCAACCAAACAATCAAACTTTTCACGTTTATAATATTAGAATAAATAATAAGTTACAATCCCTGTACAGTTTAAATACATCAAAGCTAGACAAAATAAAAACCTATTTTTAATCTACGGGCGGGACTTGGATTGGGATGGAGCTACCGTGTTACACGTTGAAAATTTTTAACCAATTGATACATGCACCCCTCGCGTATTACAATTTCAACCTTAACAGGTGCGAATCTATTAAGCTTAAAGCATTTTTGTATGT
The DNA here is from genome assembly GCA_963661955.1 of Leptosia nina. Classification (NCBI taxonomy): domain Eukaryota; kingdom Metazoa; phylum Arthropoda; class Insecta; order Lepidoptera; family Pieridae; genus Leptosia; species Leptosia nina. The sequence goes on along the minus strand of CAVLEF010000002.1, from coordinate 672,180 downwards.
CTGTTGGTATGAAACCGTGTTATAACGCTCGCGTGCAAACGGCCTAAACAGTTGATTTTTATTTGCGCTTAGTGAAAATTAATTTTTGTGCATCGCGCTTTGTTGGAGATGGAGCGATTGTTCGTTATTTAGTGTTTGCGACCTTGTTAGTGGTTCCGTTGCGCTCACATAATTGCTTTTCGGGCTCTCGGAAGGCTTTCGGAGCTACTGCTTGTATTGGAGAGGGGCGGGACGTGTTCGGCTGCGATTCGGCCCAATTTCCGTTTGGAACTTACTCGAAATAGAAGGCCAAATGATCAACACACAGTCCACACTGTCAGCTGACCATTTCACCCAATTTCCCTTTTCCTCCCTAAAGAAAAGTTGTATTCTTTGTCCCATTTTTAATTCTTTGATATTACCTTCTGCGACTTTGTTGGTTTTCACATGTTGCCTTAATTTTGCCTACGAAATTATTTTGGCTGTAGTTAAAATAATGCAAATAAGTTTAACTAATATATATCGCGCTTCAAACCGTTAAAGTGTTTTATTGAAATTGAAATATTTTATGTAAATTACAATGTTGTATCTCTATCACACAATATGACACCCGTAAGTGAGTTGATAAAGTGAGACCAACACGAGATTAATTATTTACCGAAGGAAACTTTAGATCTCTATAACACGGTCGAAGTAATCATTAGCCTATTCATTTATCGTTGGCTCTTTCGATATTACTAGAATTGTATTAAATAAAGTTGAGCTCTAATACGATCTAACATTGCCCTTCACTTTGTACGTAAAAGGAAAGCTTTTGAAAAATGATTTTCTTTCTTTACGTCTTTTGATTGCATGTTAATATGTTTTTACATTACAATGGGTAATTACTTTTATTGTATAAAGATTGAATACTTCATAGACGTGCATTGTCAAATATACCATCGTTTGTAAGAATTAATCTATTTTTGTAATAAAACAACTCTCGCCTATTCAAAGTATTCTTTATTAAAATAAACGGCTTCATTAATGCAATAAATTACCAAGAACAGTATAATTGTAATCGATATTCGAATGTTTCAATCGGAACAATGATCGAGCGAGGCGATTCGATGTCCGGCTGTTAAAAGCGATCTTTACTGGGGACGAGGGCCATTCGTCAGTAACCCGATCCTCGCTGGTTAGGTGTTTAAGGGAATTCGAAAGATCTTAGTCGTTTTTCAAGTAAATCGCTTTTAGGGTTCCGCGGACTGTGTCTATTTCGAATTAATTGTGACTAATAATTATAATACCTTTATTACTTAACTTACAGACTTAGGGTCCAACGTTTCGAATGCTTCGCAGCAACCGTGGTTTAGGCGTGACCACATCAGCTGCATGAATATATAACGCATTTTAAACCGTTAAAACTGATTTATTTTAACAATATGACAAAATCAATGTCATAGATGGAATTCTCCGACATTGAAATGGCTCATATTCTCTTGTTTTTAGGTAAGAATTATGCCCTAAAATACAACAAATTGTGTATGCTTAGTTTGGCATTATTCAAATTTAGATGGATTAGTAAAACAATTAAATGACGAGGGTTTATGTTGTGTCTAATTCTGATACCAAACAGATAAGGCAACAGGTAGGTAACAGGTATATGACTTTTAAATAAAACACTTTAACGGTTTAAAACGCGATATATTAGTTAAACTTATTTGAAAATGATTTTTAACTTCGGCCCGACTTTCGGATGCTTTGCAGCAGCCGTGGTCACGGGGGGGAGATCGACGTCTCGCTGCAAAGCATCCGAAACGTCGGGCCAAAGTTAAAAATCATTTTTAAATAAGTTTAACTAATATATCGTGTTTGAAACCGTTAGTGTTTTATTTAAATGTGTACTACTCGCGTAAACTATAGACAGTATTTGATATAAAATTGTTCTAATCGACGTTGGTCCCACACCCCAAGCATCTAAACCAAATGCGCTATCGAACTATTTTGGTTTTAGATAATTACAATGTTATCTAATAATGTGTAACATTTTAAATAAAAAATGATACGGAACCAAAATTTGAAAGGGGCAATGTAATGTCACAAACGGTGTAGGATTGAGTTATCCCTCGTGACGCGAGATTTATTTTGACATCAGCGAACATTACACTGGCACTCTAATTTGTTAGTATTTTATCTCCATACTTATTCAGTTTATTGCTTTCCATGCGATTAATAAGATGAAGAAGAACTTTATAGATTCTGGTAGGTATAGTCCATGGCGTAAGAGTTACTGATTGATAGACAAACTTCAAAAATATTTTCTAGCAACCTGACGTTCTCTACGCATAGTCTTATTATTTACAAACGCTGCATTCTGTTAAAGTATACGAAAATAAATGTTTTAAACAATAAATGAAAAATAAAACAAGTCGGTATTACTTATAATTACCACTTTTCTAAGCATATTTATTAATAGTAATTATGTTCGTCGACAAAGATTTCTTTCCTTCAAGGATCTCCACATAGCCGTGTTCTGAGTCATTTAAATCTAGAGCAACATTTCCATTTTAATACTGTCTATAGTTTACGCGAGTAGTACACATTTAAATAAAACACTTTAACGGTTTAAAAAGCGATATATTAGTAATACTTATTTGAAAATGAATTTTAACTTCGGTCCGACGTTTCGGATGCTTTGCAGCAGCCGTGACCACGGCTGCAAAGCATGCAAGCAAGAAATAAGTTTAACTAATATATCGCGTTTTAAACCGTTAAAAGGTTTTATTTAAACATTTCCATTTAACAATGAATTGAGCATGTATATCTTTATATCATTACGCCATTATATATAACATAACGGTATAACATTTTTGCTGTTTTCCGTCGCGTACGCTGCGAAAACGGTTCAAGATACCAAAAAGTATGTATGACAGATTCCTCTTTCTAACTAAACTTGCAAGAATGACGAGAAGCGGTCGACATCGTACGTAACAGCTTTAATTTTTAAAGACGAGGCTGTTGGTAGAAATAAATACGATGTTCGAAATAATTCTCGGATGAAGTCGCTGCCATAGCATGTAAATAAAATTGAAATCTGAAACGTAGGTACACAGATAAACTTCTAAACTGGATTTTATTACGTAGATAACATTAATTTTAACAATTACGTTATAATTGACCGCATGTTTGGCTGAACAAAATTCGACGGATTTTAGGATAACGTAATTAGCGTCTCATTCTAAGTTCTAATTTATTTAGTTTACGTAAGATAATTAAGTTATTGTACTAATTTGAAATCCCTTAATCCGTTTAGTACCTAAATAGAGGTGTCGAAGTTAAGTTTATAGTTTCTCTCACTCGTATATCACTTATAAATCGATTTCAATAAATCTTTCTCTTCTGTTTTGAACTATCGCCCCTGTTGCTTTGCAGCAAAGGGCATATTCCCGTGGCAAAATTTCGCGTGGGCAGGCAGGTCATTGTTTAACAAACTCACAGAACATGGATGTAGGAAATGTTAGAAATAAAATAGTATTAATGATAAATTGTCGCTTTGGGTTTGCTTGTTTTATTAATTCCATCCATTTATAATAACATCTATATGACATTATTTGTTTCTTAACTTATTCGTATAAGACTGAGTCTAGATGGATAAAGACTATCGTACAAAAATTTCGAAAACCATAGGAGTAGTATGTAGTGTAATATCCAAAGCCAAAATGGGCCGACAGCACATCTTGCTTCGATGTTATTTGGGTATTTTACCTCTGTGTCCCTCTGTATCATAAAAATATATGTTACCAACAAACAAGATTTATTTACAATAACTTTGTATCTAATAACAGTTGTCGATAAAAAAATAGGCATATCTAAAATCTGGCTAAGCCAGATCACATAAGATATACTAGGATTTTAAACATTTCTTGAACACTTTGTTATTTGTATAACAGTTAGTTAAAATAATATATTTTGACCTCTCTATAATTTAGAGGAATAAACTGTAAATAACTAATATATTTTACAGTTTTATTTATTTGCGTAGATACTACTCGCGTAAACCACAATGCTATCAGCATTTTTAGAAATATTAGGATCTAATAATAATATATACGCCTGTTTATACAGGATTCTTTTACAAATCAGTGTCTGATTAAACCTTAATTTATTGTCGTTTTATAAACATTTTGCGGCGGTGAAACATTAAATTCTGATGCACAGCAAATGATGTCATTGTACAATGTACTCAAATTGAACCCAAAATATTATAAATAATGCCATAATGTAATATGTTACAGTTCTACCCACCTGATTGGTTTAGTCCAATGATGAGCAGATTTAACATAAGATCCTGACATCCAGGATTGGAAGTCTGTTTAGGGGTGAATAGTTTGGTACATACGTAGAATTTATCTTGAAGAAAATTTGCTTCGAAAAGTAGGACTAAACTATTGTCTTCACTACTTTACCTTGGAGATCAATAATTCAAGTAGTCGATGTATCAATTTAGTTATGATAGCTGTTGGGGCCCACAAACTTGGCAGCGTGCTAAGTGCTTAAGTAGGACCAATGCATTCATTATTTAATTTAGGAAAAAGTTTGTTCGTTTGTTTGTTAAATACTGTCTATAGTTTACGCGAGTAGTACACATTTAAATAAAACACTTTAACGGTTTAAAACGCGAAAGTCTCCCGTGACCACGGCTACTGCAAAGCATCCGAAACGTCGGGCCGAAGTTAAAAATCATTTTCAAATAAGTTTAACTAATATATCGCGTTTTAAACCGTTAAAGTGTTTTATTAAGTTCGCGCTAGTAGGAATGACTAGTTCGAACTAATTATTTTCTACATATCTCGCTTCGCCCCTATTAGTCACTTTCTCAATAAATGTACGAACCAGTAGGTAGTTCCTGAGATCAGCGCGTAGAAACAAACAAACTCTTCACCTTTATATATTAGTATAGATATCACGAAAACGAATCAAGAATCCAAAAAATATGTATGAAAGTATAATCCTGCTTTTATGGTAATCAAATTAGATCGACATCGAGAAATGACATTATTAGCAATTATAATATTAATCTTCAAACAATATAACAACGTTTGCCGGATCAGCTAGTCAAACTGTGCAAGTCCACTCGAAGTAGACTTTTGTTCTTTATTTATCTCGTACGCCCACATATGGAATCTCACTTAAAATAAAAATTGATATAAATAAAGACATTAAGTTACATTCACTTGTATTCACACTAAGGCTGTAACTCTTACAATTATCATGTAAAACAAACTGACTTCGTGGATTAAGCGCTAGTTTACTGTGGATACGCCCTATTAAGCTTTTAACAATGGCTATTCCAGTGTTGAAAAATACTGGTAATTCCAAAGTTTGTAAATGTACTTTTCTTGCCAGGTATAGGCATAAATTAGTGTGTGATTAGTGACTTAAATGAAATATCCCAGATACACATCATCTAAGATCAGTTGTTAAAATAGTTTAAGTTAGAAAAATGACGTCATTTACACGAATTTATTTACACGGACATAATTCAATATTCCCATTTAACGGATAGATTTTCCAGGTCTGAGATGTTTAGAAACTCGCTAATATGCTCCGATGGAATCGAACCCCGATTCGTTAATACCGATGATGGTTATTTTAAGCAGAGGGCAATGTCCACATAAGGCTAGCAACAGGCGTCATACAGACGTTTATATTAAGCCAAGAATAAGTTATCTCGCTTATCATAATCTAACAAAAGATCACAATAGACGGGTACACCATCATCAATATATTACGAAGCGTCAAGGAACGGAAGGTCTTGATACTTTTTACTCAACACAAACCAAGAATTTATAATTAATTATTATTGAAAAACGTAATATATCGTTATGTGGAAAAATAGGAAATTCATAATAATTTATTTGTATGGGCATTTCAATAAGACACTTTTCACGGTTTAAAACGCGAAATGTATAAGTTAAACTTTACGAATTATATTAACGGCCTGACATTTTGGCTGCTGCCGTTCGCGTTTTAATACTTTAAAAGTGTTTTTATTTTAATGTGTAGGTACTGCTTTCGTAAAGCACAGACAGTCTTTTATATAGTTATCACAAGGATTATTCGGCTTTAGTCCTGAAAGTAGTTTTATTAAGAATGTAAGTAGAAATAATGAAATCCATAATTACTTACTCCATTAAATTATTTCTCAAAAACAGTGTCCAAGTATCAAAACTCCTCAATCTGAGCACCGGAGATCTCGATTCACGGAGGTGTGAGCGTGAATTACCGTCGCAGCGGGGAATCGAATCCCGACCCGTTCTCGGAACCGATGAGCCGATCACTTCGATGATGCTATGACAGAACATGTGATGGATAGAACAGCTATTTGTTTGTTTGTTCGTTATCTTGTTAGGTTTGGCGCGTTAGGTGCAGTGGTTCGAGGCACGCTGTGCCTAAAACTGAAGAACTCGGTTCGTTTAGAGTCTAATTGTATCTAAAAAATATAATTAATAGTGTAATTTACTATACATTTATTTTAGACATTTATTCTGACTGATTTCTGTTTTTTGGTGTCTTCCTCTTTATGTATCACTTTTAATATATTTAAGCTATCGTGTAAAGAAACATTAAAATTTTCACGGATATATGTCCAAGTCCCGAGTTCTTGGGGTATGGGACCAACGTTGGTTAAAACGGTTTTATATCAATCGCTTATTGGAGACATAAATAAATACGAGATATTATATATAGTTATTATTATTATTCGTGTCTGTCTATCTCTATGATAAAAGTAGGTAATTAATATTTCTAGTTTAAATGTTTTTAAAACAAATTAAGATAAAAAAAAATACAGTTTGCTTAAGTAGAATATTGTGAACTCGCAAGCGCAAAATTCAAGTTTTTAAAATCTAGATGAAATCGGATACCTCAAAACTGGTGAGTTATGTTATTAATAGCTATTACACACATAATGGACCATTTCGATGCTAATCAGCGGTTTAATATCAACTTATTTGAATAGGAAACACATAAAATCTCTAAGGGGATAAATCTCTATTATTGTGAATATAATCTTATAAAATTAAGCAAATAATAAGCCTCGTGTCTTAGACCATTAATCGAGGCTATAAAACATCAGGCTGAGTACAGTAGGAGTAGAAAATGTGTAAAAAAATTGCCATTTCGGTTCAAGATTTATTTAATAATACTGAAAAAATAATGCATTTCTCTTGAAATAGTTACCTATATCAATAATAAATCAAAGTTTAAAATATTGCAGATTTTGTCGTATCCTATATAGGTACACTACCTCTTACAGTACCTAAATATATAAGTAAAACCACCATAGACTTCAGTTCTGTCAGTATTTTACGAGAGTAGTACAAATTAAAGTAAAACAATTTAACGGTTTAAAACGTAAAATATATTAGGTACTTATTTTTATTTTCTGATGGTTTATAGCAGCCGTAGACTCTCGGGACCAGGGTAAACTATCAGAAACGTCAGCGTTAGCCGCAGTTAAAATAAATTAAAATTAATTTAACTAATATGTTTCGCGTTATAGGCCGTTAAAAATGTTTTTTTTTTAATACATTCTATAGATTTTAGTATTTATTGATTATTTATATTGTGTAGACGATATAAGTCAATCCAAAAAGAGTTCTATCTTATATTATAAATATAAATGATTTATATATTGTGTCTCCTAATCCTTACTAACAGAAGTGAAAAAGCATGTAATTTACTACAAACATATAAAACATTGTTTTTAATATCAAGCCCCGTCTGGACCTATAGGAAAATGTATTTCTATGAAGTCATAACCGGGAGCGACCCGCGGGGGCCCAAACGGCCCATAAACAAAATAATGAAGGCCGAAAACCCAAAAATTCATATAAAATAAGAATAAATAACATTAAATAATGGTATGTATTGGAAATTAATTCAGGTGCTACCGAGCCTTTTGTATGGAAGTATTATTGTTCAATAAAAATTTTATTATGACTGTGGTCTAATAGACCACATGCTATGTACTGTTACGGGTAAAATGGTGAAATGGACAGTGTTCGTTATGACTATTCTGTATAAAATATTATTTGAGACTACTTCACCAATGTTCTACGGAAATAATAGTAATTGTAGTAGTTTTAAAGTGAAATTTCCTCTCGTGGAGCATAGGTCGGACACATTTCTGTGTCCGTTTCCCTGGGATTTGTACCCAGGACCTCTCGCGCTTAACGCAATGCTAAGCAACACGTTTAACCATTTAGCTACAGAGGTAGTCATTTGAAGTAGTTCTACTTAGTTTTATTTAAATACTAAGTAAATGTCCATTCAAATAACTGCTAATTAAAAAAAAAACATTATTAGATAGGTACTTGTTCAAAATTGTTCAAAATTCAAGTTTAAATAATCAATTCCACACCAAAGATTATTAAATTAACACAATAATAATAATTTTTATTTCGAAATAGATATATTACGAACAAATTTGCTTCACAAGTAGTGTATTAAATACATTTTATGTTATTATAAGTATTTTTTATTCAATAGTCATTTTGAAATCATCCGAATTTGTCCCTAGCACTACGACATCGATGCGCTAATAAAGATATGAACTTTGTATATGAAAAGGAAATGATTTAAGATGGATATCTATGGAAATTACGTAATTTGTGTCCATCCTGCTATTTATGGCGACGCGTTTTGAATAATTCCACTAACGGACACAGACGTTTCGTTACTGGTTTTCGTGTGGTCCTGAACTATACCGCTATAGGTAGTATACTAGCTGTGCCCGCGACTTCGTCTGCGTAGAATAGTTATTTAAGGACTCAAAATCTATATCTGCAAACTGCCTCATCTTTATAGACGTTCTCAACATTCAATCCTGCAAATAAAATCTTAAACGATAGACATATACCTACTGCCACGGACATTTTTTTTATGATTTCAATAGGAATTATTATTTATACATGATTTTTGTATAGATCAATGATTCCTCTTTAAAGTATATAAAAAATCCGCTTTCGAAGCGCGGGTAACAAAGCAACGGACGAAGAAGCACTTTTCCTACTGTTTCTTTGTTTCTGTAGTTTGCAACCCGATTTATAGACTAAAGCCTTCCTTGATAAATGCTCTAACACAATTTTTTTAAATTTAGTAGTGCCTGAGAATAGAGCGTTCAAACCAACAAATAAACAAACTCTTCTGCGTATAGCATTAGACCGACGGCGCCCTATGTATTAAAGACAAACAATATCTAGCAAATTATTCCTCCCATTTTCGAGTTTACCAATAAACTATTACAAAGACATCCGGCCTCGCTCGTCGAATGTATCCAAATTGCTCATTGTACCCGAAATTCGTCTAATATATAATTATGTATTGTTACTTCCATGTAATGTCCGTTTTCTTGTTATGTACGTGATTCAGTTGTAAATGGGGTCCTATTTTGATATTGAAAAGGACGCATTTATAGTTCATGCTGATCATTTGTAAGACAATAGGTAAAGTTAGTTAAATGGGTGAGTTAAAAGTTGGAGTAAAGATATCCCTTAAACTATCGATGATTAGAAAAACACATATTACATTAAAATAACGGGTTTAAACGCAAAATGTATTAATTAAGTCGTTTTTAATTTATTTTAACGGCCCGATGTTTCAGAATTGAAAAGCGAATAGATAGGAGCGTTGAAACGTCGGGCCGTGGGTAAAATACATTTATTAAAAATAAGTTTGTAATATACATTTTGCGAACTGTTAAGAGTGTTTTTTTTTATGTGGTCTACTCGCGTAAACTACAGTCAATACATAATCTGTCTTACATTCAAACCTTACGCCATGTATAAAAAATGCAGATGGCTAAAATAGTCTCGTTCGACACCGTAAAGCAAAGGGCGGACACATTTCTTTGTCTGTTTAATCGATCGATTTTATTTACAGATTTGACATTCGTGCCCTGCCCGACGGAAACAATTTTATTTTTACCCAAAACCTAAAAGTGCTTAACGAAATGATTTTGTCTATCTATATTGGTTTCGCACAAAAATGCACCTTAAACGTTTTTTTTATGTAACTGCAGGTATTTTTCTCTGTCACTTCCCAAGTCCCCGGTTGAGAAAGGCTGGTTGTATTCAGGAGTGGCGTCAAGTAGCCAACATATCCTCGAAGCTTAATAAAGCAATCCACTCACGAGTTTCAATTTAGTAGCGAGCGATAACGACAGCCCGCTTAGCATCACAATTATAAAGATTGTGCCCAGCTGAATATATGCTATTTCCAGTTTAATCGCCCTTGTTTTTACAATTTTTTTAACGTGTTTATGCTATAATTTGGTAGGTAATGTATATATATAAGTCTAATACTCTCAACTCGTGTGTACTGTGAGTTTTATTTTTACTTGAATTACTCTATTGATAATTTTGATAAAATACTTTTAACGCTTTATAATGAGAGATGTATTAGTGAACTTATTTGAAATACGGTCCGATGTTTCAAATGATTTTTCACGGCATATTTATAATAGAGTTTTAAACCGTCAAAGCATTTATCATCGAAGAGACTAAAAGCTTAGCTTGTAGTGGTTGCCCCTCCTTACAAACCAATTGTAATGGTAACTTACCGAATTCAGATACACAATGAAATTCCAACTTTCGTTCGTGGAAACGAAAATAATTCGGTCATTTTGTTAATTCGGATAAAACGCGCGGCGAGTGTGACTGCATAAACTAGTGGATTTACAATTATTAATTTGGTAATATTGTTGATTGAGAATAATTCTTTTCAAAAAGTAGAATATTTAGGAGACCAAACGAACATGAGATTCATGTAACATCTAAACAAGTAGTACTGTCTACCTATTTTAGTTTTGGACGTTCAAAGACGATCTTTTCATCTGGTGGTTTTGGACCCGGGCAGAATATTGCTATATACTACCACCATACAGATTTTACAAATGTCTTAAAAAAATATAATTAAAAACATGTGTTATTTGTTCAGAATCGACTCCACGACTCTTTCATTATTTTTTAGCGATACATTGCTACAGCTAGTAAAGAAGATTGTGAGATATTATGCGAATAGAGATTTTAGGATATTTTCATCGTATTTGAAAGAATTTTAAATCACACCTGTTCAATAACAGAAGAAACAATAAAAATTGTCCGCGTTCCGCAGTCTCAGTGGTGTAACGTTAATAGCACCTTATAGTGAATAGTTCTATAAAAATTAACTGGAAGTTGCGGCGCCACGGAATTGTTGATTTCTTTATTGATGCCTTTGTTCGTTCTCGTTAAACAATAAAATAATTATCTTGTTACTGTAATGTTTAATGCATTATGGGAGTAAACACTTTTACACCAATAAAAAACGTAAGCGTTGATATACAATTTTTTTTCTAGTTTTTTTTTAAGTGTATCTACTATGACTCTCTACGGAGTTCAATGGATCATCATTTCCTTTTCTTCCCCATCTTCACGAGATGAGAGTTCGTAGAAGACAAACTCAAAAGAGTTAACGCAATTGGGATTTTATTAACCTCAGTGATAAAACATGTAACAAAATCAAAAGGCAAATTACGTCAGATTTATATTATATAGATTGTAGCAAAAGTCGACAAAAAAAAACAGACGGGTTAAATCGTGAAATATACCTTACGTTACCTATAGACAGTATTTTATGCCTACGTTACTTTCATTTTATTTCAATTATGACCCGATATTTCGGAATATTTGTTGCCGCTACGGTCACGAGGGTTTGAAGATGGGGGCTGTCTCTAATGTCAAAGTCAAATCAGGTACGCTAGCGACATCTATTTTTGCGTAATAGACGTTAGCGTTTTAAGTGTTTTATTGAAATAATTACTACTCGCATAAACTACAAAATACTAATACATCATCTTTATGTCAATTGCCTGAACTCAGTTCTTATGTTTCTTCTATATCTTTATCAGATACCTACTTTCTCCCAAATTCTAGAATATAATTTAATAGCTTAATCTCGTTCTCGGAAGAGGGTAATGCATGTCACCTCGAAGGCTACAACCACTGTGCGACACGTGACAGCTTATTGTACACATTCTTTTGTTTCTCTTTAACGGTGCGGTTACATGGCGGTAATAATTTTGGAAACTGATTTTCGGAAAACTTCGAATCTTCGATAACGATAAAAAGGTCAAGTATGGGATTCAGTTTAAAGCAAATTAAAAATGTTATTTCGTTCGAAAAACGACACAAGCGCGACTTAAACAGGCATCTTTTTAATTTATATAATACTAGCTGTGCCCGCGGCTTCGTTTGCGTGGAATAGTGACTTGGGTTAGAATTTTTAATTATTTAGGTTGTTTATTAATCTATGTAACTGCGCATTTATCGCAGCGAATCTATGTTGTAAGTGCTACTTTGCCGCAACACTCCCACGTCACATCACTACTACTCTAACTCCCACTCCCACAACAGACAGACAGAGTTACTTTCGCATTTGTAATATTAGTAAGGATGCAATAACATTTGAAAATATAAAAGTTTTAAAACACTTTAGAGCAAGTCTTCGGCTTTTACAATCGAAATTCTATTATAACATGCGTTTTTTACACTAGAGATGACCGGAGATTCCTAATGTTCTTGTAATAGTATAGAATTTTCAAATTAATTTTCCGACTAAAAATATGTTTTTTTATTGAAAACCTTCATTTTTCTATATTGACTATTAATCATCTTACCAGTATTTATTCGTACAATCCTATAAATATACTGTTTCATTAGCGCCATGTAACCCACCCTTGAATTAAACGCGGTCAAATGTCAAACTCATTTCTGTCACAAATGGTTTTTGATACAGTTTTATCCCTAAACGTTTATAACCCAACTGAAATGCATTCACTCTAAAATGACCTCAAATGCTACGAAATTACATACATAAATATATCATCATTGTTTGGCGTATTATAGTGCACGGGGTTAAGTTTATGACTGAGAGTACACTATTAGCAGATATAATAAAAAATATATATTATTAACCTAGAGATTCTGTTTGTTTGTCTGTGCTAGTCGTTTACTAACGGAAACGACTATTTTATTAGCAAAAACCATCTTTTAACTACATAATTAAATATCGCATTTAAACCGTTAAAAATGTTTTATTTCATCTGTACCTACCGTAAACGATAGAGTACAGACAATGCTTGTTATAATTGTACGACTGACGATTGGACGACGTTAAAAGACTTGTACCTATGGCAGAACAAGTATGGCAGAAGTGGAAAACTTTAATATTTTTAACATGATGGCACTATATAAAATATAATCTGTATGGTAGAATTATTTCTTATGAATTGTATTTATAAATTATGAATATAGTTAATAAAGGTTTTGTTCAGTCTCTTCCTACTAAATAAGCCCGAGCAACGACGCAGGTTGCTGCTAGTCTGTGCGACGGGAATTCACGAGGGAAAATCGTCTAATCACGTAGTAGAATGTGCTTTGTGTAACTGGTTTTAGGCTATTGTCTCTTTATTTGGCGGTTCTCAGTAGTAATGGCGGTTAAACAGTACAAGAATCAAGATTTCGGGAAAACGGACACATAATTGTACACTTTTAATGCGATAAAACGCTAACCGTCTTACAATGCTAACTGTAAACGAGATATTTATTTTCTGGCTCTTGATTTGTGATCCCGAGACAAAAAAAGTACGTCCAGAACTAAAAAAAGTAATTTTGAAATCAATTTATTACATTGTACGTAAACAAATATTTTTTATGAATGTTGTGAACAAAGGATTTACGAGTAAGTATCATTTATTCTTACTAATATTAATAAAGGTATGTTTATTTAATAGACATGGCAACGTGAGTAAAAAAAATAATAATGTAAACTAACATATTGTTTTAATGTTTTTTAAATAATTTCTCATATATATCTTACTCTTAGACAAACGAAATGTGTCCATCATTAGTCAATTTGTCACAGATAAACTAACCGTTACTTCGCGATTCTTAAAATCCATAAAATAAGGTAGAATCGATCGTGAAATTAGACCGACCGCCTGTCACACAGTGATTAAATACAAACATTTGGTAATAAGGGTGGCTGTGCGTTACACCGAAGCGATCTAGTCGTAACTATTCTACTACATGTATCTTTTAGATACAGAAGCAAAATATGTAATTCAATATTGTAGGTGTAGAGATTTTAGCCCGGTTTAAAATAGGGGTACTGTGCGTACAGTACTGTAAGAAAGTCGATCAGTGAAACGGGTACAGAAATATATCCGCCCCACATGACTTCCTTCTTAAACTAATATTTAATTTCGGAAAATTGTGTAAAATGAATTTTTAGAAACATTAAAATTATAATAATACTAGAAGTCAATTTTAATCTTCTCTTAAATAATTTCTTCGATGTCATTTAAAATTGTATTTGACTCTTATAAATCTTCTCAAAGTTCACTGACGGTGTAATAAAAGGAATCCCGGAGAATATTAGCTTAGTAACGCATCAAAAAGCAGCGTTAGTTGTTAGGGACGCTCAATTGGTTGCAAATTATACTAATTCTCGTTCTACCGATTATAGTGCATCGCTTTTTTTCACTACCAATAAATTTGGATTATTTAAGCCACGTTGGAAACTGAGGCCTACTTATAATATAAATTGAAAGCTCCACTTCTGCGGTTAAGTTGTAGAACTAGTCTAGCCTTCTTCTGAGTTAATTTTAAAATCATCTGAGACTAAAATTTAACACTTATTTCGGTTGACATTGCATTGGTGGCGATTGTTGATTTGTGGAACGGATTCAGACCCGTGTGTGTGCACTTTATTACACCTAAAACTATTAATTACTAATACGAAATATTCCAGGGGGATGCAATATCAACAAAATGCTCCTGTTGGCTAGAAGGCCATAGTTTTAGTACCGTTTCCAACATATTTCAGAAAAGTTGATTCGATAAATGTAATAGACCCGGTGGGAATCGAACCATCGGTTTCTTGACTGTCAAAACTACGTTGCTACTATATAAGTAACGAACCCGCCAAAAGTCATAAAGTCGCATACACATTGGTCGAACGCATCGTAACCAGCAGATGTCCCATTTTTTGTCGAAAGCGGGTACTTCTGACTTTTTGCCCAAAGTGTCGATTTCAATTACATCTCTATTGTGTCTCATTGTTGCTCATGGGCACTTGAATTTGCCTCGGCCATTGTCAACGGTTCGCTTACAAAGCTGTGAAAACTATTGTCGTAAGCGC
Source organism: Leptosia nina (assembly GCA_963661955.1). Taxonomy (NCBI): domain Eukaryota; kingdom Metazoa; phylum Arthropoda; class Insecta; order Lepidoptera; family Pieridae; genus Leptosia; species Leptosia nina. The sequence goes on along the minus strand of CAVLEF010000002.1, from coordinate 656,973 downwards.
CACGGTTCTTGTATTTATCCGAAAAGGCTGCGCTGTTTGCTCTCGAGAAAGCATTCGTCGTTTTAAGTAGCTTTCACTTAGATTCCACAATGCAATAGTCAGATTGGTTTCGTATTTAGGTGTGATATTACGATTTGGGATGAATCTTTCTTGTAATTTGAGTCGCGTTAAATGGTGTCTGTATATTTTCGCGAATAGTAATATAATCCAAAATAATTTGTGACTAATTTAATCTAAAAACGAAAGTTTTATAAAAATTTAACGGTTTGATAAAAAAAAAAAAAAAAAAAAAACCCCCCCCGCACCACGGCTGTTGCAAACAACCCAAAACGCGGGTTAAAAAAAATTTCCAAAATATTTAAACAATCCATTTGTTACTAATTGCTTCACTTTTCAGCTAATGTACTTATTAACACAACAAAGACTAATTTAAAATGATATTTTTCGATAAGACAACGCTAAAATAGAAGCCAATCAACTACGCTTATCACAAAATCTACCATTTTAGATAATATGCATCAAGTTTGTTTTACCTGCCTACACTAAAGTCCTTAGTTTCTAAATACTATTTTTGACAAAATATATCTATCAAATTAAAAAAACCTTCAAAACTTAGTAGTTATATATAATTAATAGTTATGTATATATGAAGCTACTTCAAAATAATTTATCAACCACATTATTATTCAAAAAACATTCTCGTCTGAATGTCCCATCATGTGAAATCTGATACGCTATATTGTTGTTTAAATAGTGTGGGCTGGCATTACTCCGGCTAAGCGCGACACGCCTTTACCGACTGCGAAAAAGGTGGATCGAGGGTTAAATTATATATGTTCTAATATGTAAATACACGATTTAAATAGCTTTTACAAGCAAATACATTAGTAGAATTATTTCAATAATACATTGTAACAGAGCGATCTTTGCATTTACAATCTGGGGTAATCAATCAAATTTAAAAAAATCTTTATACTTTTTTTTAAGTCAAATATTTAAAAAGTATATTGAATACAGCGAAGTTGCAATATTAAAAATACATTTGCTTTTATCTCTTTTTTTATTCGCTGTACATATATAACATATACTTGGAAAGTAAAACAGTTAAATAGTGAAAGACAGCGGCGACTATCACATGGAATAGAGACATCACGGTAACAAGGGCCGTAATTTATTCAAATTATCTGTAACCCGACACCGATGTCGCGACGTGCGCAAGCGCATACGAAGCCACAGATTCTTGTCTCGGCGCTTCTGCCCTGACTTATTGCTCGGGCACTAGCCCCTTTTTAGTGTATATATAAAGAAACTAGATATATAAGTTTTTTAATAACAGTTTTACCGTTTTTAAACGTAAAATATATTAAAATTTCATTTAACCTACGGTCACAGAGGCCATGGCTTACGCAACATTTTGAAACGTCAGATTCAGATAAACATAAGTTAACTAATATACCTATTACCTATTTAGCGTTTGGTAATTGTAAAAAGCGCTGTTTTTTTACGTGTAGGCACTACATGGTAGGTAGGTACCTACTCTCGCGAAGTACAGATAATAGCGTCCATTGGAAGTTCCATCAAAATCGGTTTTTTATTCCATTTTGAATTTTTCGAACATTTTATAATAGAAAGATGTAGAAGACTTAAGATATTGTAGGTGTGTAGGTCGCGTCTAATTTGTGTCATATTTTTTCATTTACAATAATTTATAAACAATTCTCCTTTCGCAATAAATCATGGATAATTAAAAGTAATATTATTATACTCTACTATAAAACCGAATAAAACTATAGGTACTAATAAAATAGACAAGTATTGTCTTGATCTTTATCCAAGTAGGTATCTAATGTTACGGAATTTTCTCAATCTCGGGTGCCTCGTTTAAAATCGCTTTACAAATTGAATTAGTTTGTCGCCCATCCATTTGAATACAACACTCAACCGCTTAACCAACATAATCTCGCGTCCCAATAGACAATATTTCAACAAGATAAACATCTGAGGAAAATGTAACATTATTGTATAATTCACATGAATGAACGCCTCGTACTGCCTCGCGCGATAGGGGGCGCTATTATAGCTTTTATTCTCCTTAATTTATGGATTTAAGTTATTTAATTGGCGTTTACGAGTTTTTTTAATAATGCTGTTTAATTTTATTGACCATCTTTATAGCTAAATGGTTAAATTTGTTTCCTAGCATTGCGTTAAGCGCGAGAGGTTCTGGGTTCGAATCTCGGGGTAGACTGTTTCGGTCGGGCAAGGCACAAAAGTCCGTCCAAAGGTGAAATATCCCAGCCATATCTATAACACCTAAACAAGATGTGCTTGACCTATTCTGTCTTTGGATATGTGTTTTATATTTTAATGATTATTATATTCGTTATATGCAGATGTTTAAATATCCGATTTCAGATTTTACTATTTAAAAGAAAAGAAGTATTTGTAACTATACGGAACATTATACAAACAATTAAGGGTCTCAACAATGAACATTCCTCACCGACCAGTCATAGACAATCTAAAATATAAACACTAATTATCTAGTTAGTTCTGAATACAAGACTATTATGAAAGACAAGTAAACAATAACAGACGATAATTAAACGGGCATTAAAATCCTTTCAAGGTACACAATGGCCACCACAGAACAAAAATGGTTTGTGGCGAATGACAGGACATTAAAAGACCATAACTTAGAACCGAACCATAAATTAAAGAGCCATTATATTGTAAATAATTAGCAGAAATTCTTGTTAGGGATGATTCTGTTTGGGTATCTGGGCTTGACAGGGCCGGAATTCAAATTTCTAACGGTTATTTTATTACTTAATTAATTCTATGTACAGTCTTTTCCAGTCCAATGTTTATCTATGCTAAGTTTAGGCCCGTGGAAACTACAAGTTGTAATATTGTTCCCATACTTATAATTTCGTGTTTAGTATAAAGATGCCTTGCACCAGAGCCTGGGATCGAATACAAAAATTTTCTCTCCTATTTTCTGTCAGTAAGGCTGTTCTTGTTTTATTTTTAAAAACGTTAATCATATACATTTTTCAATGAAATACTTTTAACCATTTGTTTGCTTTTCAGAAACATCCTTAACGTTGGGTCATAATAAAAATAATTTTAATGAAATGTTTTACACAGAAGCCTTAAAAATGTTTTATTTTAATGCGTTCTACTCAACAAGAAACAACAAATTACAGACAATTCACACATATAATTAAAATACCACGAGTCCATCCCTGTGTTTTCCACTGGACAGCGCAACAGGGGGCCAACGCCCATTAAAAATTCCAAATTTTTAAACTATTGAAAAAAAAAATTTTTGCAGCAGATGTGCCGATTGACTCTAGATTATTCGATTGCCATTAGATAATTTGATTTGTTATTTAACTCGTAAGCACAAAATAACAAAACACGATATTGAGATTAACCCTATCAAAATATATATATTATAGCACGCGTTGTAATTTAAAAGCTTTTTTTCTAAAAACAAATACATGTATGCTTAATTATGACAAATCAGTCTATATTTCTATTTTATAAGTTATTGTAATTATTTTGTATTTTGGTGATTGACTGTGGAGAAACAAAAAGCATTTAGGTATACTTTCTACAGACAATACGAGGAATTAAATCCCTTGAGAATAGTGATAAATATAAGTGAATGTATACCATGTGAAGTGTTATAAGAAAGGTATCACTTCATTCGATATTTATTAAACCCACAAAAAATTGCATTATCATCTAACAAGAGTGTCCAACACACAATACGCTAGGAACCGAGCGACAAATTTTATTTCTAACAAATTATCTTTTAACTTCTGCGAAAATCAATCTCATCTATTATACGACTGTCAATCGATATAGTCTGTTGCATCTTCAATCTGTGCTTTATTGTCAACGCCATTAGATAAAAAAAATAAAGATGTCAAAAGTCACTAACAGCTCCCGACAATAGAATTTGATTGCTCCGTCCCCATTCAAAGATTATTCACGGCCATTATATTCTATTTAGTTCCAAATAACCGTTTAATAATGCCCACCGGTCCCCTTAGCGTGCTTATTAACAATACAATAAAATAAATAACAAATAACACAAAATATATGCCACTTTACACCTTCTTGGAAGCTGGCTAGCTAAAATTAAAAAAAAAGTCATCCGTCTCTTTCTTACTTATAGATACTTATATGTTTGTCTCTTTTGAATTTTGATTCCACATTAGAAATACGCGCGTATTCTTCACGCTTTACAAGTTTACAGCATGGGGCGTTATTATAGTTCGATATGGTTTTGTACGGCTATTAAAACACAATAGTTTTAGATGAAGTGGAAAACGATACAGTGAACATGTCAGTCCCTTTTCAATGTTACGCTAATATTAAATTAATATTTGTGTCGTTTGACGCAGCAGACGAATGCGTTTTGGTTTATCGTTTTATGAGTTCTGAGAATGACGATAAACAATTAAAAGATTATTTCCTCAGAGTTGTTTTAGATATATAAAAGCGTGTTAAAAATATTGCGCTTAGATAGAAAAACAGTCTTACATAATTAATAAAAACCACTAATTATTTTGTGGGGTAAAATATTTTTTGGAAACTAGAAATATTCCAGGATACATATTGGAATGACAAGGGAATGACAATTGTCAAAAAATATTACTTTTGACAGCAAAAACTCTATCAAATATTAAATCCTGCTTGAGAAAATATTCATCTATACACGAATAGGATGAGCCTCTAATTTACTATGGAACACCAGACCCCGGAAGCCACTGGGGTCAAATTTTATGTCCCACGCATGATCAGTATTTAATCGTTCCGCTTTTCCAATACACTAATCTCTTGATTTTCCGCTGATACATTTTGATTTCTCACAAATGCCCTCACACGATCTCCGACCTTACTGCCTACATATTACGACATACTTCTCTGTACAATACATTTAGGGATAAGTGGTAATAATTGAGATTTCCGTTTGATACATTTTAATAAGATTGGACCTTGTGTGGCCGAAAACATTTGTCATTCGAAATCGATCGAAACGAATTCGTTCTTTATTTCTTTATCGTAAAGACTATTTTGCTTTGTATTATTTTAGTAACAGTATTTAATGCTTGTTTGGCGAGTAGAATATTTAGTAGAATGATTCATTTATCTATAATGCGTTATAATTAGTTGCAATTTAATGCATTTGATTTAAATGCTATTTACGAATTGCAGCATGCATGGCATAATAATTTAAATGGTCGGACTGAAGAGAATTGATTGATGACATGAGATTCCAATCCAAAACTCTTGGCTTGCAGCACTTGCAAAATGAACTTGGAAGTCTTTTATTTCCGTTTGCAATTAAGCTATTGTTGTACTATTATAATCAAAGACTATTTAGTGTTAGTAGATGAGGGGTGTTGCCTAGCATTGCGTTAAAGATGAGTGGACCTAGGTTCGTATCCCAGGGACACGACAATGGTTCCGATCAGGTAACACAGAAATCAATGTTAGTGACAAAATTCAATATAAAAGTATATAAGTCGTGTAAGTAACACATTATTTTTTTATAAATTAACTTAATCAAATCCAAATTATTTGTTGTTCCAAACTCTCCGCGCTGCATTAAAAAAAGTACTAAAATCATACGGATTTAGGCATATTCAAGGAATCCTCAACGTCCGATGAAACGTCGAGAACCATTTCTGAATACGACCGAACAGCTCGAAAACAGAAATTAGTAGTTCATCTAGTCCATTGTCTATCGCGTTTAAGCCCTATTCAGCTCACGACCACTTTGAGTTACTGATGTGACATTATATAGACAGATACGTGGTTTTCGAATATATTACGAACCTCACCTAAATGTCTAATAACTCCTCACTGCTTCGTATTCCTCACACGTGGCTTCTATAAAATCGAAAAGGTGCAATAAAATATGTCCTCTATATTAACAGAAATAAGATCTAAATTCGTTCACAACAGCATCAACCTTTAGGCCTATAAGTTGGGTGCAGGAAAAACCAGAGACTGGTATTTTCCATGGTCTGGTTAACGCGAAAACTATCTCAAGATGGCTGCCAAAATTGTGGCAAATAATTTGTTAGTGTCCAGTTGATAAATCCGTTTGGCATCGGCTGTTATATTTAAATAAGTATTTGTTGATTTGTATAGCGGTACTTAAGTAATAGACGTACATGCGGAAGGATCCAGGTTCGTAACCTGGTATAACGTGATTCATTACGGTTATCCACCTTTACAGATATTATAAAGAAATTACTGTTTTATTTTTCTACACACGCTAATCTCAGAATCAACATAGCAGTTAGCAGGAGAGATCCTGGGTTTGAATCTCGAAAAAAAATATTATTTCGGTCGAGGTGGGCACAGAAGTTCTTCTGGAGACGGAACTAAAGGATTGTCTATCGTTATACGTAGGTAAACTACTTGTCGTCTGGGTACATCGACCTCCCAAATACAAAATATGAATCGTTCTAAGTATCGATGAATTGGACAATCACGCATGCAATGCCACCCTGGACGCAGGAAGCTAGCTCGTTGCCATTAAATGATTACATTTATACTCTGTGTGCATCACAAGTAGGAGAATGGTGATTATCTGAAGATACGATACAGATAGTCTGGTAGTAGTAGGTATTGCATTATCTGTGGGAGTTGCAATATTTTTATACAATTGTTGATTGAGTACTTGAGACTTGTTGATCTGGTGTACCCAACTCCTCCTGAAAGAAAATTTTATAGAAGGGTTAATCCGTCGGTCTTGGTAACCAGCACCAATGAACTCTTTCTCCTATGAGAGAGGAGAACTGCTTCAAGTGGAATTATTAATGAATAAAAATATATTAGCCCCCAGATTTATTCTCAATGAAATTTAGAAAATCAAATAAGTATATAAACATGCGAATATTAAACAGACTTCGAAGACACTTTATAGTAACAGATTTTGACAATATTATACTAAATCGCGTTTTAGAATATACACACAACGTTTTGTTTACAACACTACTTCAATTGTTACTATAATTAGGATTGCTTTTATGAAGTTAATAATCTAGAAATCTCAATAATGCATACCTAGCGAACATGTGTGCTCAAATTACACAATTCTTATTCATAAGTAGCGATCAAAAACACGAATTTTTCGTAGAATCGTTATTTACGAGCTATTAAAACAAACAGCCTAAAAACTAACTTCACGGTAACACACGCTGCCCCGGTGACCGAATCGCTTTTAATGACAGCCAACGTCAATAATTCACGGAAAACATGAAAAAATATGGGATTCCTGGCGCAGAGGCCATAAAGATTGTATTCAATTGTAAACAAACGTTTGTTTCGTGTGGATTTGAAATTCCAGCCGCGGCCGCCGCCCGTGTGGTCAATGAGGATGTATCTATGCGATGCACTGCTGTGGCTGCATTAAAAATAACTAATACGACACTTGTGTGGCGAATGCTAATGCCGGCGAGAATGAACTTTCAATGTATTCCTTAGAATCGGACAGATGCACAAAAGTTCTGGGTTCACTTAGTGGATCTAATTAACCGCTGTTTTATCGATTTATTATGGCGTTAAACATTCGGAAATCTACAGACTAAAACTGTGACTGAAATGGCTTTTCTTCTGTGGACGGCACCTACTCGTGACTCGAACGGAATTCTGTTATTCCTACCACGACTCAAAGACCAGATTTTCTAGATGAAGTTTGATACATGAATGACACTATATAAATAAAAATCGATCTTAGATAAAAAAGAATTACGACACGGGCAAGACTTGAACCGGCATCCACAAGGTTCCGTGCTGTTGCTCTAACCAATTACGCTATCGTGTCACACTGTGGATGCTGGTTATGCATATTAGTACTAACGTAAAGGTAACGTACAAATTATTTATCTTAGACTATCTACTATGTATAAGGCCGCTAGAGCCAGAGTAGCCTAACTGCATTCTTAAGACTTGGATTATTTATATATTTTTTTAGTCTAAAAATGTTAATATACAAGAGCACAGTGACCGAAAATTGTTTACATATTTTTTACACAAATAATAGTACAAATTCATTTTGGTCTAAGTTAATTAGTCATTTATTATTTTTCCTCCTTATTGAAAATCATGTTTGTCTTATTAGACCACTCTGCTCCTGCGTCATATGTAAGTCATAATAGGCGCCATTTTGAAAAGTGAAATATGTTTATAACGAAAACAATTTACCATAATAACCAACGTATACACAAATTCGTAAGTGAATGTATGAAAATGCATATTTCGTGTAATAGCGCTTAATACAGGGTGTTAAATAAATGGAGTGAAATTGCACGCTCAGCTACTACCGCGAGAATTAAAACACAATTAGAATTGTTTCTGCGAAGTCATTAAAAATGCATTATGGCCGTCCCGCCTTAATTGTGATAACGTCTAACACAAATTACGACTTATATGCTAAAAACATAAATAGCGGGTAATACATCTAGGTGCGAACTGATAACTAGAAAAAATCTTAAAAAAAACTCCTATAAAAATTGAAAATCGAAAAAAAATTGAAAAGAATTACGACCCGGGTAGAACTGACTGCATTGTCAGCGTACCGTGCTGTTGCCCTAACCAATGGAGCTCCCGAGTCCGAGACGTCAACGTCGAATATTTTCAACCTTTGGTACATGCACCTCTCGCACAAGAAAACTCTACTTCTTTTACTTATCACTCATTAGTAGAAAATTAATATATATACGTAATAGTTTTTTTTTGAGGCAACTTTAATTTTTTCGCTAATTATGATGTTTCCTTTCAAAAAAAATACTGAAAACGAGCTGTTAACCCAAAGCTACGTAAGATGCTTCAAGCAGCCTTTGATAGTAAAGCAGTAATATTTCTTAAGTGTGTTATTTAGGCTAGAAGTAGGTACACACACACATTTATATAAAACACTTTTAACGGTTTAAAACTGGATGCGTATTAGAAAAATCATTTACAGTTTATTTTATCTACAGCCTTACGAAACATAGAGTTTTAAACTGTTAAAAGTGTATCATTAAATGTTGGTACTATTCACGTAAACTAAAGATAATAGATACTTGAACGTATAATGTACGATTGAAATATATAAGTAACTTTTATAGACAAAAGAGTCCAAAGTTCTACTTGTTGGGTACCCATGAGGTTCGATTTCAGGCTGGAAAAACCTTCCCAAAGTCATTAAACCTACTTATTTACAGTTTACGCCATTATACGTGGCTATTAAATAACAATTGTTAAAAAGAATATTTGTTTTAAGTTAAGTACAATCAATCATCTAAGCGGTTATTTAGTTAAACGGTGGGCGGGACTCGCAGGCAAAGTAATTTTAACTAAAAATACACTTAATTATATGGCAATTTAGTTCAACTAACATAACTGTTAGGTTAAATGGATTACGTTAAGACTCTTTAGCTAGTTTTGTCCGAGGCTCGAGTTCAGTGTCGTTGGAAGAGAATATGTTGAAGTGAGCAAATCTTTACCGTCATTGGTAAAATTAAATAGCGATTTTAAATGCAAAAGTTCGACTTCCACATTGACATTCAATTGAGTGAACCGTGCAAAATGATTCATAAACCACTCTAAATTGGGTAACTTAACATAATATTCCGATAAAAGAAGAATATGCTCTGTAGTCTTCCAATATTTTTTTTTGAGAAAAAAGACTTGAGTTACAACCAATGGTGCCCTGAAAATGGAATTTCCTTAAAGGTTTCAAATTGGTATTGCATATTAAATTTATTTCATCTACGTAGCCATAGACATCGTAAAATTAGTTGATTTCACGTCTCTAAAGATACTCACTTATTTTTTCTATGTCTATGAAACTTTATTCATAGACGCAGTTTTACTATTTTGATTATTATGTATCTAAGTCTTTTATACGTGTTCACCATCTGTATGTTTTCCTAACTCTTGTCTTTTATGTATATGTTATATGTGTAAATAGCGAGAATGCTTATTTAGTACAGAACTCATTCCTTAATCTAATAATAAAATTTAACTATTTCGGTAGTAAGTGGACATCTTAATACGTATCTTGAAACACGCGATCGGGAACCACGCATTGCCATCTCGCTCTCACACCTGGCCGTCTCGCTTGCACATCATTATGTTATTAGCCCAGGTTGCTCTGAAGAACTGTGATTAGCAAGTGATTAGGCCCCATTCAGCATAATCATGTAATTATTTATTTATGTTTAGACGCTAGTGTGTTTTGCGCCTAGTATGGCTTAGAAGAACCGATGCTACGTTTTCTTCCTCTTTTTCTTCCAATATATGCTAAAACTTATATTAAATGCAAAGCTATGTCAGGTTTATATACTAATAAAAATGGTAATTATGTTTTCTACATGTAATAATAAAAAAACTTTCAATCTTGCACCCAAGAATAATCAGTTACACTAACTTTAAGTATGCGTAGACAAGATACATTGTTTGAGGTTTAAATTAAAAACAATGACAACTTCCAAAATAGAAGCTACTCAGCATAATGTTACGAAAATATTTGGGTTGCAATACTGATTTTCAGTGGCACTACCGCTTCTAGGGAGACAAATATGCGTTACAAACTAGAACTAGTACCTACGCTATGAACTAAAATAACAACTTATTCGATGAAAAAAACTTATTTTAATTAAAGCTAACATGACGTTATATCTAAATTTAACCACAACGAACGAAAGGTAATAAATACGTAAAATAAAAACGTCTATCTTTTCTTTTCTTTTCCTACAAAACAATTATGTCTTCTTAAAACAACAAACAAAATCGTTTTGTTTATATATTTATATATCTGAGCTTTATTCTTATTTGCATAAATAAATGGCACTATATTATTATTCCTATCTTGTAATTTTCTAAAATTGCAAATCATTAAGCAGTAAGAAACATCATAGTATTTGTAGGAAGAAGAAGAAAACAATGTGACGAGTTTTATCTGAAAATTTTGCCCATACTATAGTCAAGAGTGAGTGAAATGCACGCAGTAAGGATATCTGCTCACGATTGCTAATGAAATGAAAAAGGCCTGACGTAGCCGTGCAGACGTAAATGCTGGCTTTATTAGATCATTAGGCCAATGGTAACAGATGGAAAATAATTACACAGCAAGAGGTATACGCTAGATCATCGGTGCAAGTAACGTTATTTTTACGTACGTACTAATTATAGAATTTTGTAAAATTTATTTATTTGTACAACACCTTTTTATTACCTCGCCCTCCCAATATACTTATCATTCAAGATTATTAATCTACGGATCGTGAGTTCGATTCCCACCAGGTCCAAGATGTGCTTAAACCAAATTATCTTTGTAAACATATGGAAATATTTTTTCATGTTTTTCGCCTTCATTCTAAAAATTTCCTAATAACCTAAGTCGAAATAGGTCGATATCGCATCTTCTTAAGGTGTCATATTGCTGAGGTGTTTCGACTTTCATCAATTGATTTCAAGTTTTCACATCACGTACCGAAATAAAGGCTTAAAGCTACCTGGAGCCAACAAAAGCTCCATTAATACTTGAATGGCATTTATGGCTCCTAATAATTGGTTTACTAGCACCTTGTTAGTGGGTTTGATTCCTGTCTGTCAGGGCCTTGTTAGCGAGCCCACTATTACACCGTGCAGCGTGCTGCTTTTTATGTGGCACTCTTTGATTTAGTGTTGTTATTTGTCGATAATGGCAAAGCTTTCCTACTTAAACTCACAGCTACAAAATAGTTGTATGTTCGTACAAAAACGACATGTTGTCTATAGTGATGCGAGTTGTACACATTGAAATAAAACACTCTTAACGGTTTGAAACGTGAAATATATTAGTTACCTCACCGGAAAATCTGACTTAATAGTATTGTATTTCCCCGCTTTTTGTATCGAGGACCCGTGTTGTTTCGACTCAACTTCATGCGTTTGAAACCGTTAGAAGTGTTTTATTTATATTGTACTGTGTTACAGGATGGTGTAAGCACTTTCTTCATCGTGTTATATTATTGTAGTTTTATTACATTACGAGAATTCATTAAGTTACTAAGAATTGTTTCACATCCACTATCATAAAATTAGGCAGGATTCCGTGTTTTACAGTATTTAAGTATAATACTTAATTAAACTTTAAAGATGGATATAAAAATGTCCAAAGTTTTTTTCCCCTTCGACTTAGTGAGAAACAGAATTACATACATATATGTTTTTTTTCAAAAAGACGAAATCGTTTCCTTATATAAAATAGGTAATACTTGTGTAATTTTGGCGTTAAACCCCTATGTGATAATATTATACTTAGGTATCTATACAAGTTTCTGTTAAGTACAGAACTTCTAACTTATTATTATTTGGAAAAAAATTGCTTGCATTCACGACGTTAATCACTTTATTTTTTATGTTCAGGTATCTAATTTTTCTCCCAATTTAAGTAGCATTTTCAATGGAAGATTTTCTTCGTACGCATAAAGAATACATTTAAGTATTAAAACATTTTTTATTAAATTTAACTACGATTTTTTTTATGATAGAGGAAGAAGGACAATATCAAAGGACGACCCGTTGATTATAAGCCATACTGTGCTACTCTAACGCCTACGAGCCTATCAAATTAAATCAAATTAAAAATAATTTAACGTTTCAAGTATGTTGTTTAAATTATTTATTTTCTTAACATATAAAATAGCGTCACCAAATGCCATACAAGTGTTTATATTCAAGATTCAAACCCATAACCCGCCAATTAAAGCCCAAAGAACATAAATTTATCACAAGACCCGACCATAACTAATGAGGAACAAAATTATCAAGAATTCCCACAAACATTTATAATTATCACTTAACTAATCTCAAAACCGAACCTAAGGTGTTAAACCGATTGGGACGAAGTAAAAAAGCGAACAGAAAAAACAATAAAAAACAAAACCGTACGACAATCTTTTGGGATCTTAATTGGGGTGGACGGTATGCGGGGAATGTTGTGCCGCGACGGTTTACTTTTTTTATTTGTTTTTTATTTTATTTTATTCAATTTTGTGTTTCTTAAACGTTTTTCGATTCAAAGGCTTAAACTTAATTTATTTTATATTCATATCGTATAAGTATTAGCCAGTATGGCATATACAGTGTTTTCATGAGGTCAAAGGTTTGATACTCGGCTTGCAACATAAACTTTAAACACCATATGTTTAAAGAATTTGTTTTGATTTAATTAGGTTTTTCCAATCCAAAGAAAGAACAAGTTAATATCAGAATTATAATTGTGTGTTTTAATATTATTAAATTTAAAATATTCGAAGGGTCTTTGACCCAAATTAAAAGCCTCCCGTCCGGCACGCCCTTGGCCGTTTTATTTTGACTTTTTAGTCTGTGCTTGTCCTCTGGCGCGCTCGTACGTCTCTGTCACAGGCCGTCCGTCAGTGTTGCCATTTCAATTTTAAATCACCGTCGGATTTACGCGCGAACATCGTAAAAACGGTGTCGCCTTTGATTTTTTCACCGTTTAAAATATGTGCCCTTGTTTTTTCGCTAATTTGTGTTCAACTCTAAATTGTCTTATTCGAGAATCTTTGCACCTTTCGTACATTTTTGCTTTCGGCAAAAAGTTTAATGTCTCTGTGGAGAGGTTTTGTGCATTTACTATTTGTAGTAATTTGAACAACCTTTCGGGTATAGTTTTAATTTAATTTTCTTGTTGAACCTCGATCCTAATTCTTATGTTCTGCCTGTACGGGAGTATTACACATTTAAATAAACCACTTCTAACGGTTTAAATAAAATATATTACATAACTTATTTGCAATTTATATTAACTACCATCCAACGTTTCGGATGCTTTGCAGCAACAATAGTTAGCTAACATCTTTCGCGTTTACACCTTTAAAAGTACTTTATATTAATACATCTTTCTACACACTGTTTTCTATCTTTATTGTTTCAAACAGAACTACGTTGTTTATTAACCTATTAAAGCTTGGGTCCATTACCTACTATCTCGTACCATCGTGCAACGTGTTAGAAGATTCCACCATTAGAAAAAAGCCTTCTCAGACGTAATCTTCAGATAACAAAAAAAAACTTGGCCACATAACCCAAGTCTAACTCAGATCCAATTAAAACCCTTGTGAAATCGCATTTTCCATGTGAGACATGGGGCGAGCACATTTCTATGTCTCTTTCAAAGATCGATTTTATTTACAAGCGAGTAACCCTTACGTTACGAGTACCCGACGTTACGGTTAACAAATGCAGTAATAGGTGGTAAATATTTAAACAATATCTAATCCCGAGTTATATACAAATTACAAAAAGGTGGGCATTCAAAATTCACCAAGTCACTCGAATGCCATAAATAAACTATAAAATAAATATTACTCTACGATATTATAATACCAAGGTGTAAAATAAAATTATATGGATTTGAAAATAATGTCGCGCATTATTTTGCAATAAATATGCGCTCGCAATAATTTAATGGCTGGCAACATCGTAAAGATATCATCGATTTGTACATTATCCTGTGGATTTGTTTATTATTTTAACGAACTTTTCTTTCGGTTAACTGACATTGCACAACACGCAAGAAAATATTTATAATATTGTGGGTTTTATTGATAAATGCTTTTAAAGTATTTAATTATTTGTTGTCTACTTACTTACACTATAGTACAAAATCATACAGATACGCAACGAAGTTATACACCTAAAGAATGCACCGAGCAGCCTTGTCGCATTAAGCCATCTCCTTCAGGCAATCCGACAAGAAACTTAATTTTCAAATTAGACAAAGTTCAAGTAGTGCGAAAATTACTTAATATACTATATAAAAACTTATAAATAGCAATATTAAAAATGAGAAGAACGTCTATTATAAAATTGGAGAAGGAGATATATAAGGATATAGGTTATAGTAGAAACTACTTTGAGTAAAATAGATCTTGAATTATAATTAGCCTAATAGCCTGTTTCCAACATGTAGAGCTACTTAACTACTCATTCTATTTATACTTTGTCATTACATTTTTAAGAAAATATTATGTACATGTCCTTCTTATTATTGTGCTTGCTCACCGACTCCAATTTCCTTCACAGTGGGTAATCAAAAATCAAAATTGACAAATATATGCCCCCGTTTCAAGCAATATATCGAAAAACGCGTTTAAGCGGACAGTTTGTTAATTGGTGCATTAAGCGTTTAAAAAATCAATATTTCCGTTTGTCCAACTTGTCAAATTGATGATGAACGCGGCTTTGTCCTGTAATTGGGACTCGAAGGGAAGATATATTGTTCCTTAGCTTTTTAATGAGGTTTTTGTCGAGTTTACTTTGGCTTTTGTGAGGAAGCGATAAAGTATCGTGTTAAACGCGGTTTTATGTAGAGCACTAATTATTCGTGGCTTGTATTTAACAGTGCTTTTTTCTAGCAAGCTTAAACATATTTCTATGAATGGTAGAAATGTTTAAACACCATCCACAGATGGAAAAACTAGAAAGTGTAACCGGGTCTCGGCTGCAGTCAAATGTCCAAAGAGCAGGATAGCACGCATTGTTTGAATGTTATATGGCCGATAACCACCTTCTGTCAAGCCTACCAAACATCACATAATATCAAAATTCTTATCTGATTTGATTAGAATTTATGTATCACTTGCTTTCAAATAAATTTATATATTATATTAATAAAATTTACACTTAGTCTGTTAAGGTGACTCAAGTGGGTTTGACGATGCGCGCGCGCAACTCAAATTGCGCTTAAAAAGTTAAAGATTATGCGCATGACCGCCAACGAAGATGTATGGATTCATTCACGGAGTGACAAAGAAAGTTTTAATTTTCGGGATCTCGGTATTTAATTATTATTGTTATATCCTTATCCTTACTAATATTATAAATGCGAAAGTAACTCTGTCTGTCTTTCTGTCTGTCTGTCTTTTAAGCCATAACTACTGACGGTTTGAAGTTTCGCAAAATCTACTGAACGGAATTTTCGAATTTTTCGAAAATTTCGTATATAGACCCTGAGAAAGGGCATAGGCTTTTTATTGCAAAAATGGGGATTGTAAGGGTTTCACACAGATTCGTGGTTTTCGAAACTAGAACAATGAAACTTTCTTCTTTGGCTTTTTAGAAATAGGAGTGGGAGTGGGAGTAGAGGTGGGCGTGGGCGTGGGAGTGAGTGTAGGAATGAGAGTGGGAGTTAAAGTAGGAGTGATGTGAGGTGAGAGTTTTGCGGCAAAGTAGCACTTATCATAGATTGGCTGCCTTAAATGCGCCCTTCATAAATTAATAAACAGCCTCAATAATTAAAAATTCTACCCCAATTCACTACTTCACGCGGACGAAGTCGCGGGCACAGCTAGTATATTATAGTTATAAGACAATAAAATTTTCTTTTAGGATTTGTTTTAACGTCAAATTCACACAGTAAGAGAGATGACATTATTTTCATAGCTAATAGATAGCAATGTAGACGTCCATGTGTAGGTTGTTTTATTTCTTCATTATGTAACCTACTGTTTGTACTATATACCTACTGTGTTATAAAGAGTCAGATGTATTATAATTCAATATATATAAGATAAGATAGAAGATCAAAAATTCTTCTTATTTTTGAGGTTCGTTATAGTTTAAAGAGAAATTAAAGTCTAAGCATTTTGTCGATGTGGCAAATACTTGAGGGCTTGCGTGGCGTCCATTGCGTGGACCGCGAAAATAATATAACGAAAATCTATCTTTTAACATTAGTTGCTAAGAACACCACGACAGCTATAATTTATAAAGTTGAGGAGGTTGTTTGCAAAACGAAATAATATTATGTCCACGCGGACAAAATCGCGGAAAGAGTAATTTGTAAAGATGAGGTGGTTTGCAAGAACAAATTTTGCTGCCCAAAATAACTAGTCTAGGCGGACGAAGTCGCTGGCACAGCTTGTTGAATTCATCATCGAAATACAACAGTAGACGCAAATTAAATTTCGCACCAAATAAAAGACATGTAATATTGGTTTATGAAAAGTTCAGTGGCCATGCGTGTGTGCAATTAATTTCACGAGCCGTCGGTTCGAATCTCGGACGACGCCATTTTGTTTCGCGTAAAAAACGAACGATGTTCGGACGCAATAATGCTATTTAATTACAGTGCTGATTGAGATGGGTACTGACGAAGGCACTTTAAGGCTTCATCGGACTATCCACGACAAAGACACATTTTTATTTACTCCTTTCCAAGAAGCTACAAAAAAATAATACGCAAGTTAAAGTGTTAAAGTTGAAATTAAATTACGCGAGAAGTGCATGTACCTACCTATGTAGGAGTCGGTAGCTCAATTAGTTAGAGCAACAGCACGGAACGCTGTGGACGCCGGTTCAAGTCCTGCCCGGGTCGTAAAACTTTTTCAATCTAAAATTGATTTTTAATTTATATAGTGGCATCATCAAAAATAAAAAGTGCACATTTTCTGTGACTATATAAACCGTAACCGTAACCAAAATGTCTTTGTCATTCTTAGGCAACTTACAATATATCTAATTGTTTTATTTGAAAGCGATTTTACGATAAAAGCCTATTTAACTTCATCGTGCATCGAATACATTCGAAACCAACAATTGTATGAACCTAAAGAGAAATATAACCGAACACGATGCGCTAACGCCGCTAACGAAATAGGGGCGTCGGATCGCTAATTAATTTCTATAAATAATTCTTGCACGCCTACGCCTATTCTCCGTTTGTTACGGTAGTACGAGTTGCGTAGTTAAGAAAGACGTTTAAAATGAGTTCTGAGTGAGTTCATTACGTCATCGTAAGAAGTAACAATAAAAGCTCTGCACGAGTCCGACACATTTTTGTGTCCTTTTCATTCGTCGAATGGATTTATAGGAAACTAGATGGTACTAAAGTGAAAAAGGTGAGACGTTTAGAAGGCGTATTTAAAAAAGTGGCCGACTCATAATAGAAGTAGAAAGAGACAAATAGTTAAACTTAATAAGTAATTGTAAATTTAGTAATAATAATAAATTTAACGTGAGCTTAGTAACTAATTAGTTATAAACTTATCGTACGTTCTAATTGTAAACATCAATGAAGGCATTTTATTAATTAAATCTGTGTAAGCTGAAGTCCTCTCCATCTCTGTCAATTGTTTAATTTATATGAAACAAGTTGGACTTCATCTGGAAATGTGGTAATTAATTATATTGGTGTTAGGAATATCCATTCTCCATCCGATTCCATTCACAGATGAAAAGGAATCAAAATTACGAAATTGATATAGATAATACACTATTCTTAGAAAAACTCGGTGGCGCGAAATTTTCTTGGTTCGCTGCTAGTTGCGAGTTCGAGTGCTGTCACAGGTCTCCTGTATATTTAACTTTTTTGATATAAATTCTTTTTGGCATTAATGTTTCCCGAAATTCCACGCAAACCTCACGATAATGCCATGCAAATCAACTCACCATTCTTGAGACACATAAAAAGTAAGCTTTAAAAAATATATTTTTAAGCAATTTTGAAACTCATACTAGGCGTATTGTTTTCGCTTTATGAAAATCGATAGTAATAAAATCGATTATAATCGTATTAGTTTCTCTTAGCTGCGTCTTCTACACATCTCTACCTTATATACCTAATATAATAATATAAGACTGCAGAAATTGTTTATTTCTTTCAACGCACTAATCTCAGGAAATACTGGTTCGAATCCTTCAGGAAAGAGTTATGCTTTATAGGACACAAAATGTGGACAAAACGTAGAATATTATTCAATTTTTAAAAGCTACCGCTACGTGCGCTACGATAACGGTTATAAGAAACAAAAAAAAACACATGAAAGAATGGTTTCTCATTAAATTATGTAAAACAACTATTAAGATTAAATTGCAACAACGACGGGACGCAGACGACGTCGGGGGTAAAAGCTACTACATAAACAAAATAGGACTGTCTGTAACTATTTGTAATGTAATTTTTTGACTAAGAATAAGAGCCCTATATTTGTTATTGTTATTAAGTACTTCTACTCTACTTTAATATATTTCGCGTTATAAACCGTGAAAAGTGTTTTATTTAAATGTGCAGTTACTATTCGCGTAAACTATATTTAACTACATTTTGAGTAAGTATTATTTATTTGCTTTAACAGATAAAGCACTATTTTCTTAAACTTATCAAATTATTTATATATAAGGAAGACAATGTATATACACTGTCCTATATGTTTTAGCTTAAAAGATATTAGCGCGACTAAAACCTTATCGCCGTTAATCTATAATTTATGTTGACTTGAACTAATAACAATCGTGTGTAAAGTAAAATCTAGTGGTTATACGGAGCCGCTCAATGAATTGTTCAGGTCCCAAACAGGAGCTCTAAAATCTAGACATTGACATATATCTTTAAAAGATAAAATACATATCAACTAATCTCGTTTCTCAAAACAATTTACGACACAAACAGAATTTGAACGGGCATCCACAGCGTTCCGTGCTGCTTCTCTAACCAATTCAGTTACCGTGCCCTACACTACTACATTATACATTGTTTGTAGTTTACGTGAGAGAACATAGAAGTAAAAAAAATTAACGGGTTAAATAAGTATGTTATTTTAACTATGATCCATCGTTTCAGATTCTTTACAGCAGCCGTGGTAACAAATTTACCACATATTTTTTACACATTTCGCATTTTTAACCGATTAAAGTCTTTTATTTGGACAACAGACGAGTCTAACAATAGTTCGCGCAAAAGAGCATTCTCCGTTGTATAATAATAATAAGAAGCATTTATTTCTTGTCTTTTACGTTATTTTTTGATACATTAAACAGATTTTGTTAGTTCCTATAGATTGTTAGATTATGTTAGTAATTTAAATATATTTAATGTTCAAAAACTTATAAATCAGCAAGAACCCCGGTTTGGGTAATATGTTATATGTATATACCATGGTCATCTTTTCTCATGGTCAGTTTTTTTAAGTCGTCTTTCCAGCGTGTCAAGAGCTTCCCCCTTCTCCTCTTCCTAGCCCCTCCCCTAGAGAACCCTTGGAGCTCACCTTGTGCTAGACATCCTTGCTACATGGCCAGCCCAAAGCCTTTTTATTATTACTTTATTATGTACTTATATATTATTTAAGACAAGTACCTTCTTTTGTATTAGCCTTGTACTAATTATTCATGCAAATACCGTGAAACAGATCTTGTAATCTGATAATAATGAAATCCAGAAGAACTAGCTCTGAACAGCACAAACAGTAGCTTTTTAACGATTCTTATCGGTTCTGTTATTGCTCAGGTCCCAGGTCATTAGAGCTAAGGCCCTTAGCTCTAAGGGTTTAACATTAGTCTAGCAAATGTTAAATCAAGTCTAACAGGCTTAGTTGAAGACAAAAATAATATTTAGTTTTTACGAACTTCTGAGTACGGCCCTGTGCGTTATCTTAAATCCGAGCGAATGAATGAGTCGCCGGAGGCTTACAAATAGATGCTAGATTTTATTAATTAATAGTCGTAATGAATGTGCACCGATAATTATTATTGAAAGCGAACATAAATACGTGTTATTTATATGAAATAGCTTGCTTTGTGCCAATTAAAGAAATGTAGAGAATGGTGATCAGTGGTGTTAAAGAAGTAAGATGATGGTGATGGCTTATTTTAGTAGCAGATTGACATTAAAATGCGTTTATTAATTTTTTAACGGTTTTAAACGCAAAATATAGTCCCCCCCGTGACCACAGCTTCTACAAAGTATCCGAATCGTCGTGTCGTAGTCAAAAAATTATAAATACACTCGGGGTTTTAAACCATTGAAAATGTTTGATTTGAATTTAAATTGTAGTTCTGAAAACTTGGGTTAGAATGAAGGGGAGACCAAATAGATGAATTATAGTTATTCATTACACCATAAATAAAATCTCTAATAAACTTACTCATTCACTCCCCAAAAACGTCAAAAAAATATATTTTGATATAAAACACTTATTAATGGTTTCAAACGCCAATTATGTTAACTTATTTTTATTTTTTTGACAGCAGCCGTAGTCACGCGGGACCGAATTAAAAGAAGTTAAATATTACATTCCACATTTTAAACCGTTTAAAGTATTTTATTTAAATGTGTACTACTCGTGGAAATTACACTTAAGAAATAAAAACTTCCTTCTTTCTGTCGGATCTGAACCATTAACAACATAATAATAAAATCCCTTGTTAGGCTATGTTAAAAAAACTTATTAGAAATCAATATCTCTTTCTTACTAGCCTCGATCCTCTCCCAAGAGCCAAAGGCTGGACTCGCTAAGTCGATAATTTCGTAAGCAAATTGCGCCCGTAGCAGGCATTATTTTATGAGGCCAATTTGGGCGCTAAAGGGTATTATTTGGTCCAATAATATCGACCCAATTATTGGCCCTTCTCAGAAACAAATGATTTGTTACATGCCTAAAATTAAATGTGAGCTGGACTTAAGGCATAACGCACACAGAGTACATTTTAAACTAAAGAAAGAATAACTTTTCTTCACTATATTAGAGTTAAATACACAGACAGAACCAGGCGCACTAATAATAAATATATAAATATCGTCTGCATAATCGTTAAAAGATAAAAAGTAGAAATCAGACGACAATGTAGCTCAATGTGTTTGGCCTATGCCAGATGTTAAGAATTTTTGGCTCTAGGATGCGATCGTTTTGTTTTTCCTCCACCAGATGGCACGTGCCAATGTATCAAAATGCCGCCTCTACTGACATATCTAGTCACAAACAAACCGCGTATGCGTAGTGCTTTAGATGAGTTTTAGATCAATTTATTAGTTTTGAATTTGAATGCAGTTGTTGACGCCTTAATGATCGCCTTACGCTGGTCCGGCCGTTAATCTTGAATAATTACATGAATGAGAAAGTTTGTTTGACTGTGTGTTACACGTAGATTAGATATCAACGCTATCTAACATGAAGCAGTGTGCTGTTTTTTAAAACTCTAATTTTCTTTATAATAAAACACTCATGACGGCTTAAAAAGCTTAATACATTAGTTAACTTATTTTCAATGTATTTCACTACGGCCCGATGTTACACGAGGTTGATGCGGTCACTGGGGGCTGAAGGTGGAGGGTGTCTTTAATGTCAAAGTCAAAATTGCTACCGCTATCTGTAATTCTAATCGATTTCGCGTTTTAGATTGTAAAAATTCTTTCATTTAAATGTGTACTATCTACTCGCGTGAACTAGAGACGATATCTAATTTTCTACACAAAAGTATAGCTTATACAGTAACATTATTTTGCATTCGTACAGTCGGTTGGTAAGTTATTCATACATCATTTCTGCGATTGGATATTACCGCAATTTTATAATATTTATTATTCGTTTTAAATAGTTATTTGGATAGTGTTGCGAAAAATGTTGAAGAAAAATAAATACATTTGTCCTTATACAACTAAAATTTCATTTTCCTATATAAAACATGGGGCATGTCTTCTGTTCTGATAAAGGTAATGTTACTAGTTCAACTATTCAGCAGTAGAGCCAGTCAAATTCGAGCTTGTTCAGGCGTGCCAGTTCGTAATCCTTGACTTGAGACATTTCCTAAGCTATGAAGCTATTAGCTAGTAGGCTCTACATGGGGTATTTCCGAGCTGTTGTGGTGATCAGCTCGAGCGCCCGCGGCCAGTGGGCCGATTTGTTGTTAACTCCTTTAATTTATAGCTGTTGAAATGTTCCTCTTAAATTGTTATATTGATGGCGCTCGTGCGTCCCAGGGTTGCCACAGAGTAGGAACTAATTTTGAAAAATATTTGTACGTTACAAATACTATATACATAAGAAAATATTATAACTAATTGTGTTTGTTCGCGACGTTTTTATAAAATAGAGGAGAGTACAAGCATGGGGTCACTTGATGGTAGGTTAAACATCCCAGGCATATAACATCTAATCTAGATGTGCTGGCTACCTATTTTCGCTTCAGATATTCGGAAATCCACAGACTGAAACCGAAACGCGATTAAAATTGACGGAATTTTGAATCAGATTTCTAGACGAAGTCCAACATATTTGTTCGTCTAATTTATAAGCTTATTTTGTTTAATGAATAAATAAATTTGTGACAGCCCTAGCCCTCGCCCCGCCTATTCCTCCAACGAGAAAGGCGTAGTAGGAGCCAATTTCAACTAAACACACACACAAACAAATTACTCATTCACATTTATGTACTCAGAATAAAGAGCCCTAACTACCGCCAGTTAACTTGTAAACCATTCTCAAATTAGAATTCGCTTATTACCTCTAAGAAGGCCCTATTATTCCCGATACAGGGAGGAGAGATATACTATCGAAGGCCTCGTTGGTGTAATGATAGCAATGTATGGCTAATAACCAACGGGTCGTGGGTTCGGTACCCATCAGATGTTTTTAATTTTACAATTTATAATATTTCTGAAAAATGCTGGATTAAATAGGTGGTAGGAATATAGAAGTTTCGTCCGGGTCACGAACCACCGTCCACAAATGAATAAGACGTGAAGCTTAATCGTGCTTCGGTTTTAGTCAGTGGATTTCCGATTGACAAATGTCTGCTGTACTAAAAAGTAACAAAATAATTAATATAAACATTCAAATGAACAAGAAATATCTGTAGAGAAAGAACTATGTCTTACTTAATATTCAGGTCCGAATCGGGATATTTTTGTCAATAATCAGTATTAATATATATACGATTACATAATACGTCAATTTATCTCTTTATTACTCAAATTTTTCAGTAAATAATATTCACTTATTACATGTGAATGTCTTTAAAAAAATATATAAAGAATTTTCTTATTGTTTCTAGGACTCTCTATTCGTAATTCAAGCCAAAGAAAGTCAGTTAGGTTTAATTCATCATCAGTTAAATTTAATCCTTATAAATAAATCCAATTAAATATATTGTAGTGAGTGAGCAGTATACATTTAAATAAAACACTGTAACGGTTTCAAACGCGATATATATTAGTAAAACTTATTTGAAAATTATTTTAACTACGGCCCGACGTTTCGGATGCTTTTCAAAACAACCTCGTTATAAATTACTAGCTGCGTCAGCGACTTCGTCCGCGTAGAATAGTTATTTTTGTCAATCAAACTTGTTTTTGCAAATCTCTTCTTCATCTTTATAACCCGTGACGTTCCTGAGATTAGCGCGTCCAAACAAACAAACAAACAAACAAACTCTTCAGTTTTATATATTAGTATAGATGAGTAACCAATGAATTTTAACCCCACTTTCCCACCAAAGGCTCCCAAAGAAGCTCTCCTTGTTTGTTCGTCCCGCCAGACTTCCGGTACTTTGTGAGCGGCTAAACCGAACCTAATGGTGTTATGACTAACAACAGTGGTATTTTCTTAAACTTCAAGTTCATTTGTTAAAAAGATGATTGCTTTAGGCGTGTTTTGATTTTTTTTTTAATATCGTCCTCAGTCCAGTCTAGTTCAAGTCTATAAAAGTGTAATACACTTTACTGTCTGCCTAGACCTTGTTGCTTTTATTTTCCTAAATAAATTGAACATCACATACTTACTCTTTTCGACACATTCGTCTGATTTAAGTTAATTAATTTTTCGATTCTCAAGTGAAGACAAAGTACATCTTTACTTTATTTTTATTATTATTTAGAATAAAAGACTGTTTTTTGTTCAAAATAATAGTTCCAAATTGTTAAATATATCGCCTAGAATTGCATTAACCGCGAGAGGTCCTGGGTTCGAATCCCGTGGAGATAAAAAATCGTTTCGGTAGGGCAGGGCATGGAACTACTTGCCTGTAAAATAGCCAATCTGCGTAATGTACACAAAAACGTGTTCTTCACACCCAACGAGGGGAACTGCATTTTGTGATTTTTGGGAAATTTATATACCTATTCAATACGTCTGTAATTTACGCGAGGTACACATTTAAATAAAACACTTTAACGGTTTAAAACAACGATATAAGTATTATAGTTAAACTTGTTTGAAAATTCTTTTTTTTAACTACGGCTCGACGTTTCGGAATCTTTGCAGCAGCCGTGGTCACGGGAAGACAACCCGACTTATTCAAATTCACCAATTATGGAGCTACTAACACGTTAATTTTATTTCTACAAGAAGAAACTCATTTCATTCTAAATAATTTTCCCAAATCTTCGAAGTGCTGCTTATCACGCACTCCTTGTAAATGATTGAATACAACTCTGACCTTCGTTAAGCTTTCATACTTCAAGCTCAGGCCAGTTGAGATAAATCTATTAGATAACACTGTAATAGTACTGATTAACTTTGTAATTCATACGTTTCGTCACTTTATAAGTAGCGACAGCAACAAAAATTGTTGATTTCGATTACTTATAATATTTGAACCAACTCATTGTACGTAGTTTGTGCTTGACTTCGAACCATAACTGTCCGTCATATGCCACAATATTACACTTTACGCACCATAAAGTAACTTATTATTAATATACCATTATAAACACCATTGGTAAAACACTTTTGTAATTGATCTAAAGGATCTATGCTGAACAAAATAGAAAATGATTATTAGCCTAATCGCTAGTCTGCAGCAAAGACAATGATAATATTATAATGTTCACATCTAACTTCATCTAATAAGGTGTTTATCGCTAGCCTAAGATGTCGACCGTACCAAAACGAAGGCGAACGTAATTGGGCTTAAAACAAATTTCCATTGATATTCGTGATGGGAAAAAAGTATAAAATCGCTGTCGATGAGATGTATACGAAGTCGATATTCACCGGAGAACAGCACTACAACGTCTCTCGAAAACCAACCGTGAACCTTAACATCTCGAGGGAGGGGCCACTATCGGCCGTGTTATCGATAAAAATAAGTTTGCGCACGTATAATAGCCCACTTACGGACGCCGCAAATTGTCGAGAATTGCATTGGCTTAAACAAGGTGTCAATTTGGCAGAGTTATGAAAGCTGATGTTCTCGGAACTATTTGTTTTGAGGCTCGCTCCGTATCGCGTTTACACGTTATTTGTGTATTGATTGGACGATGCAGTGGGCGTTGGTTTATGATATGTTTTATTGAATGCGAACTTGAAATATTATAAATTGCCTTATCCGTTCGCCTTGCCTCGTAGGGCTCGCGACTTTAATTTGAATTAATGTTTGAAATCATCTAACCGTTAACAAGCTGCCACTTTAACGAAACTTCTAATCAAAACCCAAAAATACCTATAACAATAATAGTTTATAATTAACTATTGTCATATGATTTTATTTCCCTATAAAATAAAGTATTACATTAAAATGCATCGACGCTATAACTGATATTAAATTTCACTCAGGCCATAGCACAAAATCAACATAATTTGCATCGCATCGCTGATAAATTATCGACAATTAAAAATACAATTTATCGTCGTACCACATCCCTAGAGCGCCGAACAAGATTTATATCGCGTCATTACGTATAAAATATTTCTTTTAAACATATAATTAGTTGTTATTAATATAATAAATAATGCTCGTTGCCCGAAGCTCGAAACAGACCGGGCACAGATTACACATAGTTACAGTTGGACAAAATAAATATTATTATTAAAGCTTGACGCAACAGGGCCATATAAAATAGCTTAATTTTAACTCCTGTCATGTGATACTTTTCTGTTAGAGGCAGTTCCTTCTTCTTATAATAATCGATTTATGACGCTTTCAACTTAAAATCTAATAAAAGAAAGGAGACTTTAAGAAAATGTATAAAACTATAATTGAAAATATTATCGTATCATTTTTCTTGTTTGTATTTTTAAAAATCTTCCAACTGGTGTCAATTCACTGTGGCCTTGTTTTAGCCGAAGTCGTTTGGTTCTTAACCAGTGTTTAGTTAATGGTGTGGAGATGCCAAGCCTCATAATACGCTTCCTACCAGTTTGTATTATAATCTAATACCACCTTTTAACCATTACTTTTTTTGGTACCTGAAAATTAATGATGACGTATCGTCTACTGATTGTGGCGTTTATTCACCTGTTAGTTAAGGTGATACATAAAATTAATCATCAGACATTGATATCACCAACTATACTGTAATATAAGTGACTATTGACAGGTGTACAATTATTTAAGTAAATATTAGTTAACCTATTTTTAATTTATTTTAACTACGGTCCGACGTTAGTACCCCTGTGACCACGGTGCTACAAGGCATCCGCAACTTCGAGTCGTAATTAGAATAAATTAAAAATAAGTTAACTAATATTGGGCGTAAAACTGTTTAAAAGTGTTTTATTATTTTATGTAGTACTCGTGTCGAGTTTATTGTTTTAGGTAGCAAGTTGTGTCTGCCTCTACCTAAGAGTTTAATCAATTTATCTTATAACGTTGGTGACCATTCTAAATTAATTCATAATTAATTAACGTTCAACATCTTAGTCATAACTCATAAGTAAGTAAAATCGATTATAGATTCAAAAAATTCACAACACGGGCAGGGCTCGAACCGGCATTCACAGCGTTCCGCGCTGATGCTCTAACCAATTGAGCTACCGTGTCGTATACGTCATCGTCGAAAATGTTAACCTAAACATACGCACACCTCTCCTACAATGTAATTTATATAGTCCCAACATGAGCAATAACATGTGAAAAATATTAAAGTTTTGATAAATGTTACAATTAGGGATTGAGTTTTGTCAACATCAGAATCCATTAAACCGTCTCGAGCCCATTAAAAGCCAGACTGGTTATTGTGCATAATTACATTCTACATCGGCAATTTGCGTACTGCCCGAATTACTGCATTCGTACCAATTATGCACAAAAATCCACCATTTTGGTGTTTAAGGCCGTTTAGACGCGAACGTTTCAAACGCACGTGATAGAAAGGAGAAAGGTGTACTCCAAAAAATATTCTCACCAATGCATTTGTTTCTTTGCTTGCTTCATCTTTCAATATTTCAAGTAGAATAAGTGATTTATTTATGTCTTACTTAGGTTTAAACAACTCATTTGGATTACACTATTTTATTTGCTCCCTTTGGTATTCGTATAAATATTGTATTTTTCTTAATTTAATACCTATAGCGATTTAATTGCAACTCAAACTACTTGTATACATAGATAGAAAAATCAAAGTCGCCATTTTTTCCTAAAGTAAATAAAAATAAAGACACTTGAATATCCAAAGCCAAAATGTTGATCGATATGGCTGGGACATTTCATCTTCCATCGAGTGAATTCCATTCTTGTAAATAAGAAAATAGAATATTTAGTGTTGAAAGATTAAATTTGTACGTCCGTGTGTACTTCATATAAAGGCTTCCTAACTGAATGCTTTAAAGTAAACTTTATCGCCCAATTTCCAAAGTCATTATCATTCAAATGTAAGTCTTACTGCGTTGTATTAAAGTCGAGTTATTAAAACTTCCCGAATCAGCAAACATACAGCTAGTGCTGGGCCATTATTGAATTTATTTTAAATAATAACGGTTAATCACTCGAAATCATCGGACGGTGCTCTGCGGAGATGTTAGTGATGTCCATTTTTATCGATACACAAAATTAACGAAAACAATTGACATTTTGAAAATGAAAAAAAAAATTAATGGCTTGAAATTTATATTGCACATCATTTTTAAAGATAAGACATCGCTTTTTAGAAATATAATAAAAGAGCTTATTATAAAAAAGTAAGGAACCGCTTCTGGGTTAACCTAGATTATGCCTATATGAGAGAGGAACAGACTTAACCTCAGTTTGCATCCTAAGAAATAGAAATATTTCTAATAAATAAGATCAAATCATCGACGCAAGCGCATCACTAGCGCTCGAGGCGGCCAGTGGGCGTGGCGGTCATTTCCTCCAATAATTTATACTCTGCATCTTTAAATAATCGCACTTCACCACTTTTAGCGAGGTTTAAGCACGCATCGCTAATTGCTGGTTGAGCAGAGCTTGCTTATCTAGTGTAATAACTCCTAATGTACGCCACATTTGCCCATTTTGAAAGCTTCGTGGACGCACAATCCGGTAATTAGATTCCAGGCTATTGCATTTTTGTCAAAACAGAACAACATCTAAACAATATGTTTAGGTCGATTTTACTTTGCGCGAGAAGTGCAAGTATCTATAGCTCAATTGGCTAGAGATACAGCACGGAACGCTGTGGTTGCCGGTTCAAGTCCTGCCCGTGTCGTATTTTTTTTATCTAAAATCGTTTTTTAATATTTTTTATTAATAGCTACCTACTGTCTGAATTTGGCTTTGGACTTTCGAAAATCCACAGACTGCAACTGGGAAGGGCGAATTCACAATCCGGAATTCTGGACCCGGGTTACAGTTCGTGACCCAGACGGACTTTCGATTTTATGTATAGTTTTTAAATATACATAAAAACTAGGAAAAAATCCGTTATTTTTTCACAAACTAACAGCCTAGTCTCGTTTTAATTTTACTGTCCATAAAATTACAATTTTCCAACAAAAAGTAAATAATCCTACCGTGAAGCTAACACGGCAATTAATTACAATTCATTAACTAAATTACTTAATGTAAATCTAATACAAGAGCTTATAGACTTAGAGCTAGTTACAATATTTCTAACAAAAATGGAAAGAATTAGAATAAGAAATAATACGATGGAGCAATATATAGATACATAAAGACTGCTTAGAGGTATATAATTATTATCCACCATCAATAAAGAACGGAAAATTTTTATTTGCCTCTTTTAAAATGATGAAAAAAAACTAAGGGCATTTTTTTACTTATAACAAGTGTTGTTGTCTGTGGTTTTATATACCATCTATGACAAAATTTTGCGTAAGAAAGTACTTACTTACTCTGTGGACATTAAAATAAAGATCAGTTTTTGTTGTACATAAATGAGTATTTTAATTATAAAATACCACAAAATTCCACAACAATAACAACAAGGAACTGTGTTTTCCACGGTAAAAAAATCAGTGTCCATTTGATGTACCTACTTTTTACGAACAGGGCATGCTTTTCCTTGTCCGACCGAGAGTAATTTCTTTTACTTACCGAGGATTGGGATGTCATGCCATAAAGATCAGGTATGACATAAGTTGGCCATATCGGATGTAATGCAGAGAGGGTTTACCACACTCCCTCAGGAATTAATAGGTATAGGTTATCTATAAATGGACAATACAAGATCACTCGCACATCAACAAATTTAAAAGCGACCTCTTTTGATCTAAAAATATTTCTCGCACAAAAATCCATATCTGCTCTTACGCTATGTCTTTAATTTATACCCAAATCAGTTTGTATTTCATTGATAAAACTTTTTAGAACGAAAAATATAAATTTATCTTAATTAACCGCGAGCTTGTCTTGTATTAACTTTAACGACTTCTAATTATAACTTAGATGGCTGATAATGTATCTTAGACTATATTTTATTGAAATAATGTTCAACACATTCTAAGTTTTAATTGTTATACATTTAATAAAATCTACAACATTTTTATTTAACGACACAAGAAGCAAATACTTTAGATGTTTAAAAAATAATTTGTGAACAGATTAATGCACACAGATTCGTATTAATAAGCTATACTTAGTTAAGTAATAAAACACAGTTAACGGATTAGTACGCAAAAGATAATATAATAGAGAATAGTTTACTTATTAAATTTTAATCTGTCCTAACCCGTGGCGTAGCTATAGTAGGGCCAGGTGGTGCCTTGCACCAGGGCCCCGGGACTTAGGGGCCCTGGTGCCCTTACCTTATCTTAGAGTAAATATAAGCGTAGAAGAAAAGGGTTTTTTAACGTTCTTGTTGCTATATATCATTTTGGCGGTACATTTAATTCAAGCTATGCTAAAAGAGGGGATGAGGACCCGATCAATTCTTGAGCCTTAGGATTGGGTAGACCGGGGCCCTTGTCCACCTAGCTACGCTACTGGTCCTACCCTAACCCCGGAACTCGCGATCTTCAATCGAACTAACCACAAGACCGAGGAGGTTATAAAGCACAATATTATCCATAGTAAGAATGTAATAAGATATAGTCGTCGCAACTAATACGTATTAATACGTGATGCATTATCGGGGATTACGGTGCGATTATAATTAATTCATACGTCCACTTCACACGCGAGACTCCAACCGATCATAATAATGTGCACCTTTTAATCTTTAGACTGAGATTGCAGTTTACGCTACTAATACATTTTTTTTAAGACCAAAGAGGGCAGACAATGAGCTATTGAGCTACCGTGTTAATGGTAGAGGAAACAGCACGGAACGCTGTAGGTGCCGGTTGTAGTCCTACCCGTGTCGTGTTTTTTTTTTTAATGTAACATCGATTTTTAATTTATATAGTGTCATGTAAAAAATATTAAGGTTTTCAAACATACAAGTTCAAAAATATCTAAACAAGATTTTTTAGAACCTAATGAACTAAGGCATTTTTTAATTAGGATTTGATGTATTAATCTCAGGGCTACGAATACTAACCGGCCGTTTGGGTACTAACCGAAGAAACGACCGGCCAGGGCTCGCCGTGTTTGCGGCTAGACCAAGGGTGATTCGAGAGGGGACACCTAAAGGCCACTTACTGGACTTGTAAAGGCTCCGAGAGCCAGTATGTAAGCGGCTAGAATCTAGAACCATGGGTGTCCCGCAGAGGTATTAGTCCGGACTTGAACTATCTCTATGTGGGTGGGAGTTTGAATAGCTGGACCGATGCTAAGCGTTGTCAACTTTGCTATTGCCGTTAAAGTGGTTTACTGGTCGACCGACGCCGCATGACCACGTGACTATACGCGACAAGACTTTGCCTTAGCCTCAACATTACTACTTGGTTAACAGGGCCTGGCACATACTGAAGTGAACGCTATATCGATATGACTACCAGAAGTACAATATTTTAATTAAAATCTATTCCACGATTTCTTAACTCTGTGTAATCACAGCATTAAATTGTTAAACTGTTTGTCAATGTGTGAGAGAGACAATACAACATTCCGAAACGTGCGAGCGAGACGTACTGAGAATTTACGTCACAGCGGGGTATCTTCCTTCTACACCATCTTTTTACAAGTGCCATCTATAACAAACGATGTGTTTTATAATTTTTGCTTCCATTGCTGGTTTATTTTGTAGAGTATCATAGGTGGGGGTTCGTGTCCATATTCAACAAGCAATGTACATCGTCGCATTAATAAAACAAGTTTTGATATGTGAATTGTGTAAAGTAACTCGTTAAGTGAAGATGTGTTGGTTTATTTTCATAACTACCCATATCTATCACTGTTAACGATGTTTATTCAAGCTGTTTTGATGTTGGGGCCATTCTTTTATAATATTTGGGAACTGTTTGTAATTCGCAGATGTACTGATGCAACCTTCCGGCATAACAATCAATATATTGAAGTACGCAGGAGGTTTTATTTTAAAATTAAATGTAAAATCTTTGAGAGTCTTACGTTCTTGATCTACTGGTGTGCAAAATACAATAAAAAAACGTCCGTAATTAGTTCTACCTAATTAAAAAATATATTTCGGTGCAGCGATTTTTATTAAAGAGAAAAAAACTCATAACACTCAACGTGATATAAGCGGCCATCATACGCAGTACGAAAAACGCATTAGAACCAATAACTCGTAACTTTTGGTCACCCTACCTAATAAGTTTGGGCTTAGCATCATAGACGTGTCACTTATGCAGTAGCATAGCTACTACTTACACTACTTAGCAGATTACAATAGGTAGAAACATTAGCAACGATAAAAATAAAACAGCAAATTGTAACTTTACAAAAATAATATAATACATTTATTATAATTTATGTATAAAAAAGACAAATTTAAATGTTATAATTAAAGGCAACACAACTTTTTTGCTAAAAAAAACAACCTAAAATAGGTACAATAGTAACCGCAAAAATAAAAAGTAATATAAAATCATAAACGCTGATAAAATATTATATAAATTTACGAAAATATCTAAGTTAAAGAAAATACAGAAAGTGATGTATACAAAGTGTTTTGTGGAATACGACTGTTAAAGGCCGGAGAAACTGTTTTTTCCAAGCGATCCGAAGAATCTTAAAAAAAACAAAGATCTGTTCCAAATTAATGCAATCCCGAATAAAGAAGGTAAAAGGCAAAAACAGTCATTTCTACACCGTGGTGGGGTATGGGACATTTCTATAATCAGTATACCAATGATGTTAATCCTCTGTGTTCACATCATCACACAAGGTTACATTTTAGGCGCACAGGCAATTGAACTGGCCGCATAAACTAAAAAAAATAAAACAAATTAAAAGTAAATCATCATGTAAAAAAGGTTGTATGTTTAACCGAAGATTAATCAAGAGATCATTTAACAACGCATCGAGCTGTCACTCAGTAATTAACATATAACGAACTGTCAGCCGGACTGAGGAGTTAATAGAAACCCTCCAGGGATCGGCTGGGCTCGTTTTACACTTGGCCACTTTGTAAGCGACGCGGTTCGAAGGCTTTGCATCGTTTGTTGGCCTAACGTGGACTTATTCTAATTGGAAGGAGGAAGTAGCGTATGTTGATAAGAAGGGTCTAAATCAATAAAAAGTCTTAATAAGCAATAGATATTATTCATCGATGGTTAATGATGACTGAGTGGCAGAATTAATATATTTCGAGTTTTAAACCGTTTAAGATTTTTTTAAATAAATTTGCACTACTCGCGTATACCACAGACAATATCTTTTTACATTGATAGCAATATTTAATTTGAATCCGGCTTTAAGTCATTGTAAGTGTATCTGAAATTAAGGCTACTAATAAGAATCTTCTCTCTACTAGGTACCTATTCTAGACGCGATTGATTAAGACGTAGTAAATCAAATGGTAAGAGAAACAGCCCCAAACGAAATGGAGGGCGTTTTTTATCTGAAATATACATATTTTTAACTAAGTAATACAAATCTATTTATTTATTTATTATTTATTTATTAACTTTATTAGTTACACACACCACAGAAATGGTTTACAACAATAAATTCTTATGTACTACGTTATAACTAAAAGGCGGCCTTATCGCTAAGCAGCGATCTCTTCCAGGCAACCTGAAGTGAAGGGAAAAACAAAAAATAAAATAAAAGGACTATAGGTAGGTGGTGCTAGAAAGGATCATGAAAAAGAAAGACAATTAACAGCTGGAAAGATAAAATTTGGTAACTGAGACTTTAAAAGTACGGAGAGATTGAGCTTTTCTGATTTCTAAGGGAAGAGAGTTCCAGAGATTAATGGCTTTAATTGTGAAGGAGTTGTTAAAGAAGGAAGTCTTATGCGCAGGAATAAATAATAAAAGATTATGAATCGAGCGAAGATTCAAATTATGTGAGCTTAAAGGAAGAAAGTTTTCTTTTAAATAGGCCGGGGACTTAGGGTCGAAAAGGATACGATAAAGGAGAACAAGGACATGAAGGTTCCGACGCGAGCGGATCGGAAGCCAGTTAAGTTTTCGGCGATATTCGGATACGTGATCATATTTGCGTAACCCAAAGATAAAACGGATACACGCATTCTGTAGTCGCTCAAGTTTATTCAGATGCTCTTCTGTTACATCAATGTAAGAGACATCGGCGTAGTCAAGGATAGAAAGGAGTAGAGAATGAGAGAGTAGGATTTTAGTGGGTATAGGGAGAAAATTTTGAAGACGTTTTAAGGAATGCGAGGCCGCATAAATTTTCTTACTGAGCTCTTTGAGCTGGTGGCGCCAGGATAGATTTTGATCAATAAAGATCCCCAGACTCTTGACAGACTTACTGTAAGGGATTATGGTTGTATCTATTACAACAGGTGGAATGTTACGTAAATCAACCCGATTCATCAGATGGTAACTACCAACAATGATGCATTGAGACTTAGCAGGATTGACTTTTAAGCCATAACTATAACTCCAATCTACGATAGTTTGTAAATCATTGTTGGTAGTCGAGATAGCCGTAGATAGATTGTCAAGGCTACAGTGTGTGTATATCTGAAGGTCGTCTGCGTACATATGGTAAAGAGAAGAAAGTTTTTTAGAGATAGAATTAATAAAGATAGAAAACAGAAGAGGAGAAAGCACACCGCCCTGGGGAACACCAGCTGTAAGTAGACGCCAAGCAGATGTATGATCATCAACATGAATCCTCTGCCGACGTCCATATAAATAGCTTTGAAACCAGCCAATCACTGTTGGAGATACGTTAATGGTACGCAAAAGGCTCAGCAGAATATCAAAATCGACAGTGCAAAAGGCGTTACTGAAGTCAAGAAGAGTCAAAATGGTGACTTGCTGACGGTCCATGCTGCGCCGCACATCTTCTGTGACTTTGACAAGAGCAGTAGTCGTACTATGACCAGGTCGGAAACCAGATTGGAAGGGATTAAGGAACGTAGACTTGTTAAGATAGACACATAGCTGATTATGAACTAAGCGTTCCAGGATTTTGGACAGGAAAGGCAAGATTGAAATTGGTCTATAGTCAGAAAAGGATTGAGGATGGGATTTCTTAGGAATAGGAATGATATTTGCTTCCTTCCAGGTTTCAGGAAAGGTACAAGAATATATGCAAAAATTGAAAATGTGACTAATTATGGGAACGAGGATATCAATAATAGGGAGAATCATATTACGACTAATGCTGTCACTGCCGACAGCCTTCGACGTGTTGGAAATAATGCTCTTCTTAACGTCACAATCAGTGAAAGGGGAGAAGTCGAACGGTGATGATGTAGGAATTGGAACTGATGAAAGAAAATGTAGAGTACTTGACTTAGCCGTACTATTAATTGTATAAGAGGGATCAGCGAAATGATCATTTAAAAGATTAAGATTTAAATTATCCGAGACGGTTTGTTTTTGTGTCCCAATTCCTAATGTATGTATAATCTATCGCGTACATGTAAAAAAAACCCTCAATAGAATCATAAATAAATACATAGAAAAGTTGTTGTCTTCTTTAAATAAACATATATTCGCTTTATAGTTAACACAGAGTGTAATAATGATGTGTCAAAAATTGAACCACAGACATTCGATCGAACAACGAATCGGCACAGCCCTACTATTGAGTCGTTAATTCGCTCCGAAGTCCCAAAAGCGAAATGCCACAGCGACCAATAACTCACGGCCACAGACAACAACTAACAAGCGTGCACAACACAATCGACCGGTCGAATAAAACTAAAATATGAACAATCGACTCGGTGCCGTCGACCTTCGAGGCGTCGGACGTCTCAATAATTCAGATCTCAAAGAAGCGTTAAATAAACACTCTAAAGCGTGACTCTTAATATCTTTATCCGTTTTAAAATATCAAATTATAATATTAAGTATTCTGATGCTGGGTTCATTTATTTCACTCGTACAATGGAGGCATGCTGTGAGGGTGCGAGGCTACCTCTCCGTTTCAGATGTTTTCGAGAGATTAGAATTAGTTTATATGACTCTTTTTATGGACTCGTAATGCGCCTCCTTCGTATTGTGCTCGCGGACAGTTGATATTTTAGATTAACGCTGCTTTTAGGTAATCGTCTATTAAGGCTTAGTCAGCTACGCATTTATGTAGGTAAATTAGATCCGTTATTGATTTTACGGTACATTTTCAACTTTTAACAGTTTGAAACCCGAAACATATTAGCTGATTTGTTTACTGTTTTAACCATTAAATTAGTTTCAAAACTGTATCATTAAATATTGCTATAAATTTGTATAAATTGTGTTTTCTCTTGGTACTGTTAAAGTACTTGGTTGTCCATAATAAATAAAGTTACATACAAATAAAGTCACACGCAATATAAAAAATAATGTCCCAATTTATTTACCTCACACTTGTTTATTCAAATATTTTATTGTCCCAAGTTAATTTCCTTCGAGATTTAAAGGTCCAATCATTTCGCATCATAAAAATCTGATAAACACTTTCGATTTAGTGCAACATTGTCCCAGATTCTCATTCAAGAAATACCCGCACTCATTAGTAAACTTTCGAGTTTTATAATCGTACAAACGCCATTCATAGAAGTGTTACTGCTTCGAAAACAATAAAAAATCCAGTTCAAATCACGGCCCCGACACCGACATGTAAGCCGTCCCTTATATTGCATTTAATTTTAATAAATAAAGTCATTCGTGCAATAATCGCGATTTCTCGCTGCGACTGCTATTTAAACAAATTACTCACCGCTTTGTGCTTATTCTCATCCCTTATGCTAACGCGATACGGTCGAAGATCGCGTGCGTCGAGCTCAACTTTACTTTGTTTCAAAAACATGTTTAATTCTGATACGATATCGAATAATATTATCGAGGTGTATATTTTTATATTTGCCACTTTAAAGGATAATAAAATAATTTTTCGTCCATTCACTTCGGAGCTTAATAAAACGCATTTTCTGAAACGCTCCACGCCAAATTGTTATAACATAATTACAGTATTTCGATAATTCGCTAAACCGTACGCCGTTAAGCTGTGCATTTAAACTGCTTTTTATTTAAATATTTTATATGAAATAATCGACCTACATTCTTAATTAAGACATGTTTCTACGTAATACGTTATATACTTGTTACGTACCTACGTTTTGAATTATGTAAAGGCAAAGTCTCTATAATACATTTTTGAGTTTTACCAAAACAAATATTGTGATAAGTGAGATTTAATCTCAACGTTAGCATTTTTTAATCCGTCCAGCCAAGTTACAGTAATTTATGATCAATCGTGTTTATGATTATAATTACAACTGCAATGTTGTTTCGGTTCTGTCTTTAATATTTGATATTCAAATGCATACGTACACTTACATTTTAAATAAGTTAACTCGGTTGTCTATAGTATAAAATTTGAGCATTATTTTGACAACCTCCTTCGAGATAAATTGAGCTTGTGTACTGGTCGAGCAGCAGCCGGCAATAGTTGAATGAAGATCTATCGTGTGATTTTAAATTGGAACGATTTTCTGCGCAACCGCCGTGGATGCCGGTTCAAATCCCGCCCGAGGCCCATATTTTTTTCAATGTAATTAATTAATGTTAAACGGTAAAATTGCCATCTATCCGCCATCATAGATAAATTATCTAAAACCGCCATTACCTACTCGTATGTCCAGGTATTTTAATCAATCTGTGGCATGTATCTGTGGTCTGCATAGTGGCGTCGTGCTACCATCCTGATTGTCAAACAATAAATCATTAACGTCACACAATATTTTGCTTCGGGATAAGCAAGTCATTCAGGGCAATGAGTCACAACTTAATTGTCATTCACATGGTTCTGTATGTTTGAGTACTGCATCAGGAGTAGAAGAGCGCCATGATCATCGTCATTCCAGTTTATGGTTAAGGTTTATTTATTTATGAACCACTGCACTTCCAAAATCGCCCTTGTTAGAGGACATAGAAAAGAAAATTCGATGATTTTACGAAATGTTTTCACGCAAATTAAGACACAAACTTATACAAAATTTGTTGAAGTTTCTAAATAGCATATAACTGACCAGTAAACTAAGAACATTTAAATAAAATACTTTAAGCGTTTTAACCGTGATATATATTTGTTAAACTTATTTAATAACTATTTTTAACAAATTAATTTCATCCAAGGATCTCCAAAAGGCTTCAAACAAAACGCGTAACAAAGTGACCATTTGAAAGGAAACTGGAATCATTAGCCGCTATTAGGTGCGCGGGCGCAATCGTTAATCATTACATCATTAACCAGATATTTAATGATCATTATCGGTGGCTCGATTCATCGATGTCCAATGATGTTGCCAAAATTTTGCCTTTTCGTTGAAAAACAATGGATGTTTTGTGTTGGTATTGTCTTGAGGTAAGTATTTACGCTCTTTTTCTTAGATGAGTCACTAGTTCTTTTAAATTAGTTATTTATTATAAATAATCAGTTTCCTAACAGTTTTTACAGCGAGGAGGCGAATTAAGTACATTATTTTATATAATCTATTAGTATTACTACTGAACTAAGGCGGATTTAACGTAAGACCGAAGAATGAGTTTGAGATTTACTTAGCGTCTACTTCAAGATGGTAGTTTAAAAAGATACTTAAGGTATAGATACGATCAATTCTGTTGTAAATAATAAATGTTTATTATACGAGTCCGTACAAAATTCGCAATCATAATATTAGTGGGTTACGATACACATAAAGAGAAAGGCTTTATGCAGTAATCAAATTATAAATAACGTTAACTCGAAAAACAGTCTTATGCAGTAAAGTGTTAACAAATGCTAATTACCCATAAATTTGGAATAAATACATTTGACACTTTAAAAGTTAAGCGGACTCAGATTACGGAGCTATCTTCATAATAAATAATGCATAATTACAACATTTCGAGATTAAAAAATCTTAAAACCGCGTAATGGCCGGCTCGGAACAAATTATCTTATCTTAAATACATCGTGTGTGACACACGTTTTTAATGTATTCTCGGTGCAGATAAACTTCATTTTTTAAACTTTGTATAGTTTTTATTTATTTACATTTTAAAGGAAGACTCTCAGCTAAAAAAGCAGAGTAGGCAAAAAAGTTTCCACAAAGATATTTAGGACAGTAGTCAATTTTAGTACTAAAAAAAAAATACTGTATATAAAGAATATTTAAGGAAGAACGTCAATTATACAAACATTCATGTACGAATCGATGTATTAGTTATTGTTATAGTGGCATTTTTAAGTTTTTTCGATAAAGGCTGCGGACGTACTTTCTTCATCTCCTAAAAATAAAATGGGTCTATCTCATTCTAAAAGGAGAGAGGAAATCCCTTTTCTTATTAATGATCTATTTATTTACATTTAAAATATTAATTTCAACAAATTATTAAATAACAAAAACAAAATATTTTTTATAAGTGTTCGATAAAATTTAGTACTTTGTACATTCTAATTGAGTCTTAATTCTGCTAGTCTGCAGTTACTAGACCCACCACGCAACTCCAGTGCGGATAGGCGGGCTTTAACGACCACCGTCACTAAAGTGGTGATGATTACCGGAACCGACGTCTTAACGTGCTTTTTGGGTCACCAGAAGACTAGCCTAGTAGTAACATATGCTATGTTAGAATAAGTAGTTATTTATGCCGACTAATTTGATATTAAATTGTTAAAAATAGTCCGTCCTAGAGTTGAATGACAAGCATGACACATGAAATACGTCCGTTTGTATATCACCTTGTTTAAATTAACGACACTTTATATTTATAAGATGTTTATCGTTATTTAAATGCCGTAATGACAATTTCGATGCTCTATCGCGAGATCTCGCCCGGTTCTTGGAAGCGCGATGTCAAATTTAGATAAAGGCTTTGTGGGACCAACAGGTGATGCGTCTGGGATGATTTATGGGTGCTGTAATTTCGCGGGAAAATGATGCTAGGATAAAGGACTGCATTGCCTAAGAGGTTGAAACATTATTTTTTCCATCTCCATGCGACCTATCTGTCTCAGATAGCTATTCACGAGGCCACTAGAGGCAGAGAAGCCCAACTGACTAACTTTATGACTTGAGTTATTTATTCATAGTCTAAAAATATTAGTCTACAAGAGCACAGTGACCGATATTGTTAACAAAATTCATAATAATTGATTATTATAAATTACACAAATAATAGTACAAATTCATTTTCGCCTAAGTTATTGCGCATTTTCCTGGTTATTAAAAACCAATATTTTTTTTTGTTATTAGGCCACTCTGCTGCTTTATATTATCTGTAAGGGTAATAAAATAAATACCTTTTTGTAATTAAGAAAAATAACACACAAAAACTTGAACACATCGGATACATTTTAAAATAAATTTCATGGACGCATTTTCTTCTAGAAACACATGGGGCACATAAAAATAACATGTACATAACACAGACGTTTAGAAATAAGTGATTCGACCATTACATTAATTACTACACCAAATTAACATTAATTTATCCGTCTTTAATTAACCGTTCACTTCGGGACAAATTAATTGAGACGAGATCGAATCAGTTTTGTTACGGTTTAATAAAAAGCTGGGCGCGAGCATGGCCGGCCCAATTAGTTTATTAGCTGCATATGTCCTTCTGCGAATGCCCTGATAACATCGGGTTAAGGTCGGCGGACACTGGGCAGTTAAACATTAGATTACAAGATAATTATTTAATTTAAATATTAGGGCTTCCGTTTTTGTAGCAGTTGCTAATTCAAGGTGAAGGCTTTTTTTTGACGTAATTTAATTGTATTATTTTAAAAATTAAAAAATTAAAAAACTTTTGTGATTCCGTCTAACTCCATGATGAAATAATAAAATAAGCATAATATTTCTTTAAATAAAACACTTATAACGGTTTAAACCGCGAAATATATTAATTATTTTTAATTTTTTAAACCACGGCTTACTGTGTCACGTGCTGAAAAGCATCCTAAACCTCAGACCGTAGTTATAATCAATTAATATACCGCGTTTACTACTCGCGTAAACTACAGTAGTAGTGTATTGTACTACATATTTTACAGTTATAGATACTACGGCGGTATATTCAAAGTCATTAATACATATATATAGTCCAATAGATATTTTAAGCTAATCCATGATATATATTGAAGTTTGGTGTACGCCATTCCTTAACCACGAGCAAGCGTTATTAACCTATACTTATATTACTCGCATCTATAACAAGCCTTCGATGGGGAATTAATAAAAAGTTATCTTTGTAGAGTTTTGTTAAACATCTATATTCCGTCCGCTCTGACGGGGGCTGTAAATAACAGTTTTTGTATTTGGGAAGATTAATAGTGTATTTTTGTGTTATTCAAATGGCCGATTCCTTGAATACTTTGTGGTTTTATAGGCGTTAATATCGGCGTCTGTAATGGGGCGATATTTTAAATGATTTAGGGTTTCGAATAAATAGTGTTAAAGGCAATTTAGTGAAACGGGGTATTAGGCGTTTTTTTAAATATAGGTACATAAGTATATTTTATAGATGCCTAAGTACTTACTTCGTATATTGCGACTTTTTAATTTCCTCCATTTCCTTAATAATGTCCCACTGCTGGGCACAGGGAGCTTCAACCTACCACACTGCACTGGTGCGGGTTAGTGGGATTTTACATGACTGCCTAAATCAGTGCTGATAACCGAGACCGACTGCTTCGGTCATGTGATTTAAGAAACACACTTCCAAAGTTTGTGCTGGCAGTCTTTTTACAACTAACACAGAGTCAGAACTAACACAGCAGCAGATCTGAAGTCGAGTGAAGTAACTACTAGACCAACGAGGCAGTTTTTAGTTTTCAAAACTGGTTAGAGCTACAGCAACAGTCCCGCCTGTGTCTAATCTAAATAGATTTTTAGTTGATTAACCTACATAAAAAAGTCCTCGCAGTCGATAAATTAATGTAGGTAAATCCTTAAGCTATTTGTTTTATACACGAAATGTAGATAACTACATGTTCATATCTTTACAAGGATTTATTAAAGTTTAGTTGTATGGCTTAAAGGAAAAGCAGTGCAAAGCTAAAACCTTACTTTTTAAAACCTATGATATATTTTTAAAATATTCATTCTAATATATTTATAATTAAAATAATAAGAATAAATAAGAGATGAAGAAATTCGACGAAGACCGACATGACCTAGCTATCATACGCAAGGATCAAAGATTTTTTTTTCGAAATTTGAAACATACCAGCTACATTTTCTTCAAACCATAGACTATATATAGAAACTAGAAGTCTAAAGAAATACAGATGATATTAATTTTAGTTGTATTATACGTATTGTAATGTTGTAACATAATATTGTTTATGCCTTGGACCACTCACAGCATGTGCCCAATAGAAGTTTTAGTAGGGGTCGTTAAGTGAGAAGTGCTATTTGGAATCTAATCAATTATAGAAGAGGTGTTTAATATTTCTTAAAGAATATCTGATTATGTGAATTATGGTTAGTGTTTCAACGCACCAAAGGGTGAAAAAAAAATCCACCTCCATCTTAAGTATTATCTATAGTTTACGTGAGTACTACACATCTAAATAAATCACTTTTAACTTTTTTAGACTACGGCTCCAGAAAAGCATCCGAAACTTCGAACCGTAGTTAAAATAAATTTACGAATATATTTTGTATTTTAAACCGTAAAACGTGTTTATTTAAATCTCCTCCAATTAAACATTATTTAAGGGTATAAGTTAGAATTTTTACCTTAAACTTATTGAAATGATAAATTTAATAAAATATTTGTTTACAAATAAATCACCGAATTTAAACACAGGCGTGACGGGTGTCAACCCATAAGTGAAGTTATAATAGTTATCGAATTTAACTACACATCTCTCATCAATATAAATAAAATTCAAATACAAGGTAGAGGTAGACGTAAGTACATACTATTAACCTTAAGGAGTTACCTAAAATATGACATGCGGTGGTCAGCTGTGGTCTGAGGGGGAATGAAAATGGAGGGTGTCAATGTCTATCTGCTGCAAAGTATATGAAAACCATACTTGAACTATTATATATAATATTTCGCGTTTTAAACCTCAATAATGTTTCATTTAAAAATCAATAACCTGTATTATAATATAACCACTGCTTGTTCTGATCTTGAAGCACAATAAGTGATACTAGTAGTATAGTTAGTTATAGAAAAACATTGTACGAGTCACGTTGTGTGGATATTTAATAAATGGCGTTATAAATTAAACATAGAAACAAATAATTTAGGAGTCACTTCTGTTTCAGCAAAAACTGCTCGCGTTTGTAGGACATAGAGTAGGTGATCACAGAGCATGATATTTTATTGTTCACATTTTATTACTCATTTTAATTTTTACTAGCTTTTACATTCTTAAGTTACAGGTACATAAATCTATGTCGTCTCAGAATGTAGAATTGTCAAAGTTTTACTGTAACATACACTCTCTTGTTATTTACATTGAGAGTGACAGACAAACAAATAAAATAGGTAAAATTTTAATAGAATTTTTCTTGTATAAAATTCATAGAAGAAAAAAATAATAAACGTAGACTATTA
The DNA here is from genome assembly GCA_963661955.1 of Leptosia nina. Classification (NCBI taxonomy): domain Eukaryota; kingdom Metazoa; phylum Arthropoda; class Insecta; order Lepidoptera; family Pieridae; genus Leptosia; species Leptosia nina. The sequence continues at coordinate 612,925 of CAVLEF010000002.1, read as the reverse complement.
CCTACTACGGAATTGTTTATAAGGACAAAGAAAGTGATGTGGAATCTTTGTTTACTCCACGACGAAGGGAATTTGTAGAAAAGGTAAAGAATGAATTCATGTACACCCAGGTTTTTGGTAGGAATCTCTTTGAACAGTTATCTCCCATTCTTTTCGCTACATGGAACATGTTAACATTTAGAATAAGTGAATTTGCTTTCTTTAGTTTATTTTTTCAATGGGGAAGATAATTATGCGATAGTCAAAAATACTACATAATACATAGTTTTAAAATATTGACTGCTATTTTTGAAAGTTATTTTATTTTGAAATGAAGTACGTAAGTGTACGTACTTTATTTCAAAATAAAAAATATAAAAAAAATTAATTATTCAAGAATTGTGTGGTTAAATATCAGTCACAGTATATAACTCAGTGAAAAATGTACCATGTGACATTCCTGCTTTTCTGGTAGTACCTACTTTAGGTGATAAATGTTTTTCTACATTTTATTCAAATTCAGTTGCAAGGGAATACAATATAATTAATGCAATAGAGGTGTCAATAAGAAAAATAGCTGCTTTTATACGGAGCAGAACACCTTCCGCGCACTTGACATGCTGACGGTACACACCTCTATGCCATACGTCATCTATGGCCGCCATAAATTCAGGGTGACGTCTGCGGTGGGACGTCATTTTGAACAATTCGCGGTATAATCTTACAAATGTTCCTCGGCCATTACGTGCAGTTTCACAGGTTTTTCGCGACGCCTGACGCATTGGTGAGCGAGCGGTGCTGGCTTTATCTAAACGCGTGGTGGAAGCCATGAGCGGAAGCGTTTTAGTTCCAGCGTGATTAATTTATGGATGTCATTACTTTTTATCAATCGATACTTAAAAGCAACTGTTTGCAACGGCTTAAATTACTATCACTTAAATTATACAATACACTTAAGAAAAAAAAAAGTATTTCACTTGTTAAAAGCTAATTAGTTCAGTATTTGAGTATTTGGAAATAATTATTCAAAGGATGTGAAATTGGCTCACTTCGAAAAAAAACTAATTGTATTAATTATTTCTTAGGACGACTCGATATTTCAGTTTACTTTTATATAAAATATAAAAACCACCTAATAGCGCCACCACCTAGCGATGTTGACTAATATTTTTAGAGATCGAGAAATAACCAATATAAATCGAATAAATTACAGACAATGCTTAAAAGTACTAAAGTTTAAATGAAGTTTCAGAAATAACTCAATACGTTTAATTCAAACTCATGCAAGGCAAAGCCTCTAATAATAATAAAACCTCACATTTTCCTCTGCCTTGCACCACACACTGAAATATGTATTTATTTATGAATGCCGCGCTGTGTCGCCGCGGACGCTTTTTTGCGTCTCTCGTATAATGATGGCACAGATTTGTTCGGAATAGCCGATGCGGTCCCACTGCATATCGATCAGCTGATCCACTTCGATATCAGCCTAGGGGTTCTTTGTTGCACGCTCAAGGACTGATGAATTAGGGATAATACTCCCTTAATAGACGCGAATGAGGACAAAAACTTATCGTTGTTAAGTCAACTACGATTTTTCTATTACATACAATCCTTGCTTGAAGGAGTTGGAACTAACCAGTTGGCTTTCAACTCTGTAGCTGAGACGCTGAAAATATCTTGATTCACATTCAGAGGATATAATGTTTCACTTGGGCAGAACCAAAGAAAAATGGCGATTTAATCTATATTAAAACAGTAAAAGGATACTTAACTAAAGATTTTATTCTATAAAAAAAGACAATTAATGCAATGCTAAGGTAATTTAAAAAAATGAGGTTATTTAATAGGATATCAAAAAAAAACACAAAAAGACGGGTTAGTTGGTCTAGTACATAAGTGGTAGGGTAGGTATAGGTCCAAAATATTTCTAATCAATTTATATTTTTTCACGTTGGACTTCATCGGCATGAACATATAGAAGTTCCGTCCAAAGATCAACAATTTTAAAAAGATTTAATCGCGTTGTGATTTATTTCGATTTCCAAATTTCTTCTTCTTCTTCTGATATGAAGATGTTATATGGCCCAGCCATTAAGTATTCACAATCTATACTCGTCTAACATTTTCAAACCATCTGACTACAGATTTTCCAACTTTATCGCTCCTATGCTCCGTAATATAATACATACACTACATAGCTATTATACACTACCTATCAAATAAGCTGCGATCTTATAAATCCGTCCCCTAAGACCAATAACAAGAATGTACTTTCACAATATTTTATTGAAGGGTGTACACCCTAACGTTATAGATGTTGATTTCATAATATTATCATTTATTTATACGTCATGAGTTTCCACTTATTACAAAATATGTAATGAATAATGGAGAAAGAAAATGCGACAAAAAAGTTAAAGTTAAAAAAATAAAGTATAAAAGTTTCATTTAATTAATCATTAATTATCTAATGGTTAGACAATCAAGATTTCTTTGCTATTTAAGAAAAATAACTATAAAATGAACCATTTTGTTGAGATACGGAAATATATTCTTACAATATTTGTTATTTGGCTTCTTAATTTGTAATAGCGACTTAGATGGCATAATTCTATACAGACAGACATAAAGATATCATTTATTTACTCATACTAGGTGTATGTAAACTGATCAGGACGCTAGTATAAGTATTTTTAAATCGATTACTTAAAAAGTTTTCGCATCAAATCTCGTACTACGGTGTCAAATTCTAATAACTTATCGGGCCCGTTACTCAGCATACAATGCGAGAATGGAAAAACGCGGTGCGAATCAATCCATTAGTTAGTTTTTGCGCAAGCGCAGGCGCGGTATTATGTTGTCAAGCTAACGGTGCCCGAATTTCATTAAGACATTTTTATCTGTTATACAAGTGTTAAGAATTTGCTGGTTGCTTTATGCGTCGTCCCGATCAATGGCGTATAAATTGCCTTTTTATGTGAAGGATTTCGCAATTGTAAGGTGCTAACAATTTACTAGTTTACCAGCTACACTAGCTTTTTCGACATAATTAGTCTAACATAGCCTAACTCTAGTATATCTGTAGTTTACGCGAGAAGTTCACATTCAAATAGACTCCTCTTTTAACTCTTTTTTCCGAATAGCCAAAATAGGCGGACAGTGCATCCTGTTCAGAAGTTACCTGGCCAGGGTATTCCACCTTCCATCAAATGTACCGAACGTCTGTCCTACTCTATCATAAAAAAACTTTTAAAACGTGAAATACCTGTTCCTAAATTGCGTTAAGCGCGAGGGGTCCTAAGTTCGAATCCCTGGGAAACAAAAGGATGTTGTGCACATTAGTCTGATCAACTGGCCTGTAAATAAATTCGATCGGTGAAACGGACATAGTAATTTGTCCGCCCCATGCCCCAGAAGCACAATTTTCAGTACAAATAATATAATGAAAATCGGTCGAGCTATTGGAGAAAGGTAGTAATGGTACATACTTCTATGTTTCATTAAAATAACAAACTAATTGAGGCCCACCAATTAATTAAAATATAAAAATTACACCTTACTAAGGGGGACAATATTCATTTAAAGGGGGGGCTATGGGGGCAATGGGGTAAACATATTTTTGTATCTGTCTCACCGATCGATTTCATTTATAAGTAAATATGTATTTATATTCCTGTATATTAAAATGCATCTTTACCACGTAACGGATATAGGACCCATGAATTGTTTAACTCAATCTCAAAGACTGCACTATGAAAATGATGAAGCAAGAACAAAAGGAGCGTCCATTTTGTCTGTTTGTATTGGTAGCGTCAGCGTCAATCAAAATGGAGCACGGATTGTCTGCCGAGCTGTTCTGACGTGATGAATAATATTCTTAGGACGCATTTACAATCGTGAAGCTTGGAACAACAGTCTGCCTCATTTACATATAAACACTTGTATTGGTTTAAAACGCGTAATATATTACTTGATTACAGGCAGATTTTTTCCCGTTTTAAACCGTTAAAAGTGTTTTATTTCATTCTATGCGTAAACTACAGATAGTACCTAACTGTATATAGGCATACCTTCTATCTATTAACCAGATTCTAATTTAAACGATAAGGATATATATTAATAAAACGATTTTTACGGTTTAAAACGCGTATATTAGTTATTTAGTATAGTTAAGTATATTAGTTAACCTATTTTTTACTAAATATGACCCAACATTTCCCGTTTTGAACAGTTAAAAGTCTTTTATTTTATGTGTGCTTGCAAGCCGTGGTCACGGGGAGATCGCGGTTGTCTCCCCGTGACCACGGCTGCTGCAAAGCATCCGAAACGTCGGACCGAAGTTAAAAATCATTTTCAAATAAGTTTAACTAATATATCGCGTTTTAAACTGTTTAAGTGTTTTATTTAAATGTGTACTACTCGCATAAACTATAGACAGTATTTATATGTGCACTACTCACGTAAGCTACAGACTACTTTACAGTAAGGATACTTTTCTATCTATTAATCCCGAATCTAGTTTAAACACAACCTTAGCTGTTAAAACGCGTGTTTTTCATCGATATTCATCGCTATAAGTTAGTGTTGGCTACAAAATGTCGACATTTGCGAGTCTAATACGTCGATAGCCAAGTTTGACGAGAACTGCGGCTTGGCTTTGGAAACATACGTGATTTAATTCGGTTTCAAGCTAAATCTTTGGCTAATACTAATTGGTAGAAGGTTAAAGGTATTCATAATAATAAAGAGTTAAATTAAAAATCTATTTAGATTGGATAAAAATACGACACGGGCGGGACTCGAACCGGTTTTCACATACTCACCATATATAACGCCACTGTGTTAAGTTAAAAGAATAGGAAACTAGACAGATATCAATGTACAGTAGCGGTTTACCCTCCCATGACCCATCAAAAGTTATCGCTTTTAAAAAGGTTGGATACAATCAGTAGAAGATATCTTTGCTATATGCTGCTGACGATAACACCTTGTTTTAACAACAACCCGACCGTTCAGATGTTTCGCAGCAGCTGTGGTCATGGCTAAGATTAAAGATGGAGGGATGCCCAAATGTAGAAGCTATATCTAGAACCATCCTTCTCATTCCTTTCTTTCCTCCATTCATTCCATAAGATAAGGTCTCGGTAGAGTTAAATCGAAGCGCCGCCGCCCAAAATGCAACATCGTACTTTCCACGTCATTACGGAGTCCTGCCTTCTCTGCTTTTGGCCGCCTTAACGATTTGAGAATTTGTTCGTGCTGTTTTGATTGACGACTCGGATACATTACAATGACAATAACAATCAGCGTTTTGAGTCCGTTGTTTACGCGTTGCTATGGTTACGCCTGCGCGGGCGCATGTAGGCGGTGCATAATAAACAATTATTATTACGATTGCTGGTTCTCTCGTTAAGCATTTACATCTGAAATTGTCAATTTCTACGTTCCGTTAACTATCTCCATTCTTTTATTAGAGACTAGCTTTGGTCGCGACTTCGTCTGCGTAGAAAAGTTACGACCTCCTCCGGTGTCCCATCGTTCTTGCGTCTTTATCTTAAAAGATAGACATTTAATAACGCGTATATTTTAGATCATTTATAGACGAATCATTTAAGGGATTTTTTTAGGTAACCAGCATGCAACGGCAGCCCAAAGATGAATTATTTTCGTTGGTCGCAGATGTTTTATAGCCTTAGTATTACCAGATTCCTGATCGCGCGATCAAACAAACAAACAAATTCTTCAGCTTTAAATTTAGTATAGAGTATAGATCAGCAATCAGGTATGAAGACTACTGGTCTAGTAGTCTTGTAAATCAATGTCAAATAACATGAAGCAATAAAAGTAGAATTGGTTAGTCCTGTACTCCTAAATCGACCCCAAACGATTATCGTTTATCAACCCCTATAATGCAACTAACGAGACGCCCTTACAACTGGGCTATTAACTTATCTTTTAAACAAGGTTACACTTAATTGCTTTGCTTTGACCAACGCGAGGGGTGTTCGATTCGAAGGAATCAAACACAAGAAGCGCAATCACATCAAATCTATGAGTAAGTAGTTATCCGGCTAAAAAGGTTGTGTCATCTTGAAAATATAGACTGTTAATCATCAACAAAAATAAAACAATTTTAACGGTTTAAAACGCGGAATAAACCTTCCATACATATCATTTATATTAAGTATCATATTAACCGAGCAATCTAGTACCTATCATAAAGATGTTCCGACGGTTAAGCATTTTATGGGGTTCGCTTGATGTGCTGCCGATCTATTTCGCCTTTGAACTGTAGATAAACTGTATGTAGGTATATTTTCACTAAATAAAGCAGGCGACAACATTCCTCTCTACGATATCAAATCGTTAATGCAATTAATTTAGTAATTTCGCATAATTGCGAGCCTTACTAGCTAATAAAAGCATAAAACCAAATTGATCCCGTTTATCATCAAATCACGGTAAATTATTTGACAGACGCACTTCAAACAGAAATAAACCCTATCGTACTATCACAAGACACATATTCCTTTACAAAACGCAGTGCGAAAAGAACTGTAATAAAACTACAGCACACTGAAAAATAAACTTTATTGCTACAGAATAAGTATTAAATTTACTTATCAATCTCTCACGAATAATAGAGACTAATTTTCCGACATCAGAGACTCGGCTATCTCTTTCCAACTCAATGCTGCTATCTCTTTTCGGTGTGCGGATATTGATTTTCTCTCGGATAGACTTAAGAGGATAGTATTTGCATACTGTTAGAAGTACATCACCTTTTAAACTGAAGTACTTGATGTTTTTACACTGATTCCAGACACTGTTCTGCCACCATCGCTTAATGGTGTTTCCTAACATTACGTTAAGCACGATAGGATCTAGATTCGAATCTCAGAAACAATATGATTTGTGTCAAACAAAGGGCACAGATCTCTGATCGACTTGATCGGGCACAGAGCCTGTCAATAAAACCGATCAGTAAAACAGACATATAATTGTGTTCGCTCCATTACGCTTTTTAATTTTTTTCGTCAGATAGCTAATCTTGTTAGGCATTTTATGTATTAGGTACGTTTGAACCAGTATAAGAAAACAAAGTCTGCCAGTTGTTTATCACCATTCTTCCTTTATCTATGATATGAAAATCTATACTTTTTAATTTTATACAGCTGAAGAGTATGTTTGTTTGAACGCGTTAATCTAGGGAACTATAGCTTCGAATTGAGAAATGATTTGATGATAAACAATTTATCGAAAAAGGCAACTATCTACTTATATAAAATCACGCTGCGACCATTAGGAGTGCAGAAACCGGAAAATATATTATTGTTTGAGAGCTTCCGTTGCGTTCGGTGCGAAATCGCTTCTAGAAACCAAAAAATACGCATGAAAAAATGATTCCTCTATAAATGGTCTAAAAACTATCGGCGACAATATAAGAATAACTAACAAGAATCATTTCAAAGTTAATTGTTATATTTAAAATTAGGTAGAATTTAATGCATTATTATTAATTATTGGGAGCTCTATCAACACGAATCAGCTAGTACTAAATAAAGACGTATGTATTAAACGCACTTACAGTTTAATTGCATAAACTTAAACCCTTAAACCACACCCAGTGGATCTCGCGCACCCACAAACCTGAGCGATGCGATTGGTCCGTTCTCCCTAAGTCTATTTGCATGGAGATAAGCCTGTGTTGCAATATGGAGGGAAATACATTTTTCGTGAGGGAAATTACTTTATTTTTTAATGCATGCGAAACTTCCCAACGATTTGCAGAAGTTGAAAAATTTTAGCGTCATATCAAAAAGCTACCTAAATACATAGAGTTGATAAAAAAATTGGGTGAGGTGTTGTGTAAAATCGTTTTTTTTAATGCAATGGTCAATAAGTACTGATTACTGATTTTAATACAGAGTAATTTATTGCTTGACTCACTTATTGTTTTTGTTTATTTTCTTTGTTTGAAATCTGTTTCGTAAATTTCTAACACAATTTAATAACACACATCTTTCAAAAGCTCAATTATGTTTTCCCCGCTGTAAAGTGTAAACTAGCAACATTATAACACAACACAAGTTATGGGTAGTCTCTGGTGCCAAATTTTATTGAAAGAGGTTTTATTTGTTTCCTTTTTCAAGTGCATTTTCTTTTATGGCCGGAGGACATATTGAATAGAATTGGCGGGAAAGTTATTCTCTGTATGGCTCTATGGAGATTAACCTTTAGGGTCGGTACTGCTATTTGAGAAAAATGTGTTCTGTTTATACTTTATAGATGTTTTATTTTGACTCTACGCATAATCTTTTTTAAGTTCTTGATTCTCTTAATATAGTTGTTTGTGGAATCAGAATATAGGCAGTCTCGAATTGACTACATAAGGTTTAGTGGTACAAAAGCATGTGGCACCTTCACATTCTATTACTTAGAAGTAAATTGAAACTTACAATTTTCTGGTTTAGTAAAATGTACAAATAAACCTGTAAGGGCTGAACTAGACACTTAGGTATATGCAGGTGTTCAATGGTAAAAGTGTACATTAATCGCTTAGATTTTTAATCCTTGTAATATCTATCTTAAAGATACATTGCCTACCCGATCTATTATCGTATTAGTTTCTAGACCTCAATAAACGCAGGCGGAACGAAAAGGAAAACGCAAAGACCGTCGTTAATGTCGCACTATCGAAAAGCGCGCGAAATAAATTCGTATCGTTTTAGGATTTATACGAGAGAGAATTGGTTTTCGCTCAATAAACTGTGATTGGAAGTGTTCTGTTACCACGTTGTAGCGGTATTGTACGGTGTCGGGTTGCCAGCGTTAAAATTAAATGGACCGGACCACTGGGGGCAGTAGGAGCGTATCAGTTTTTTATGTTTTGACAGTTGTGCGATGGCGGGAAAAAATGGCGGAAGAGGTTTTATATTTTAGGGGATAGATTACACCAATATATGGGCCTACTCATTTCTTAATAATATCCCACCACAGCCCTACACGACTGTTGATGGGACTCAGAATAGAAGACGATCACAGAAGAAGTAATACTTTTTACTTCTGTTTTTGTCCTAACAAAACGAATGTTAATATAAATTTACAAATCGTACAATTCCCTTTCAATACTCTAGTGTGAACGAAAGGAAACGGTAGTTGAACAAACAGCAAACGATATCCCGACCGATAGCCTGATTGAATTTGTTTCGTTACATTTTCGCCTTTATTTTATTTGAACGAGTGAACAAATATCGGACCTCTGTATTTGATGGGATTCCGGTTTACTGTGCCCGTAAATGTATTTTGTAACAATGGACATATAACTATTATCAAACAGTAACCCTCATCGTAAAAACTGTTAGGAATTTTATTTTTTTTTCGACTAATCTTTAAATGTAAGTAGATACAAATATCTTCACAAAAAGGTCACTTAGATGTATATGGAGTATGTACGTCTAAGCTATCTGAATATTTTTATTTCATTGAAAACAAGACTCTAAGCCTCCAACAATTTACCGTACTGTCTACCAACTTAGCCACAGAAGATACCACATATTCAGGTGTGCTGTAACTGTTAACTAGAAAAACTTTAAAGTAGGTATCTTTTTAAAATCCCACTAAACCTAAATCTAGGTATTGGTTTCAAAAATGTAAAGCCACCATTTAAATAAATAACCTAAAGCAATTAACCAGCCCACTCAAGTTAACCGTGAAATTACTACTCTGACTGACTACTGATTCATCTACGGATAGAACATAATTTGTCGCCAAATAAATATCGCACAAAGACTAAAAATGCCGCCGTATCTGACATCTGTCAAAGGTCGCGCGCAAATGGGTGGTCGTTCAAGGATCCTCTTAATCCGACCTGTTTAGATAACTAATGAGTTTAGAATCTTAGAAACGGTTGTATTTTATATTATGTCACCCGGTAATCTCGAAACTCATTTTAAAACAAAAAATAAAGATTAAATAGGATTTAAGAGCTGTAATGTGATACTTAAAAGGTTTCTTACGACTGATGCGTCATGTTTGGCTTAAATGGCAGCAATTTATCTGTCAGAATTGTTATGGTATTATTCATCGGTTTATTACCGCTATATTAATCGCACATGAGTTATTTTTCTAATAAAAGCTTTCGCTAGATAACTGTTTGTTTTAATTTTTAAACGCTCATTTTTGCCTATTTTAATCTGTCCTTTTCACGCTCTGACAGAATGATAACGAGGTGTAATAATTGTTCAAACGACAGACTAAAACCAAAACGGTCCTGATTAATTGGAACGCGGGAAAATCTAAAAAAAGACCCGACGATTGTCACGCTGCAAGCTTACGTTTTTTGTCGCTTTCGAAATTTGTTCGGAAACGTATCCTATTAACATAAATTATTAGTGGTACCGCATAGAACACGTCGCCTAATTTAAATGTAGAGCAAAAAATATACCTATTCTACGATTTACACAGATCATCTAAGTAATGGAAAATAATTGCTTATTTACTTATACCTTAGTAATATTTAAAGTGTTATATTACTCAAAAAAATCTTATTTAGATAACCTAGGTGTGCACCCCGCCTAAAGTATAAGTAGATACAAATATGGGACGAGATCTACTTAGCTAAAATAATATAAAATACTGAATGTCATTTTGTGAGCTTCAAAACAGTTGTCTTTGATAATTATGCTATACAGAACAAAAACTTAAGGGAAAAACATGCTTTTTATTACAGAGTATAGAGTATAGACATTTATGGGGTTTAGTTGATGTAAAGCCACAGACTTAGAAGCCGAAACGCGATTACTGTTTATTATCTGTACCTACACTGCTAAAAAAAAAAAAAAAAAGGGGGGGCGGGGGGGGCGAAAAAAAAAACCGGGGGGGGGGGGGGGGGGGGGGGGGGGGGGGCCCGGGGGGGGGGGCGAAAAAAGGGGGGCCCGGGGGGGGGGGCCGCCCCCGGCCGGGCCCCCCCCAAGGGGGGGGGGAGCTTGAGGAGCTGGACGGAAGCTTCAATCGCTATTTGTGACCCGGACGTCTATAAGGAGCGTATTTTTTTTAAATTCTCGAAATCTCTCAAGTATTGTAATTAACGAACAGGATACCAGGAATAAAGTCCACGTAATATAGAAAATATACGTCACTCAACAACTCATAAACCCGAGCGATCGTCCCATAAATATTTATCTACATTACTTAATGCACTTCAATGTATCTGTGGTGTAAAGCTGTCATCGGGACATCTTCGCGCCATCATGAACAATATGACAGCTATTAATAATTCCCGAACGTCGATACACGATGCTATTACTGAATGTTTCGCTAAAACGTTTCGGAACGCAGTTCGCGCACTTACTGATTGCGATGATAGATGTACCGTCGCGCAGAGAAGTTTTATTATTTATTTATAAAATTTTATTCCAATCAAATTAATACGAAATATAATGTTTAAATAGTTTAATCAGTGTCGCTAGATTTCGCATTTGCAGCAAAGCAGACGATTTTTATAGGGGTGTTACTAAATGTTTATAATAATACAGTCATGAAAGTTATAATAATCTGATATTCATTGAAGTAGATTGTTAGTTCATTTCACCATCTAAGACATTGATTTGTTTTTGTGTTATTGTTTTAAAAATAATTCTAAGGATTTTTTTATATTAGAAATTATTAAGTGTTACAAACAAAAAAATAATTAGAAGCAGATAACTCTATCCTATTTATCTTTATAATGATAGAATAGCAAGTCGTATGTTTCACTTCGCTTCTATGAAACTCCTTTTTCACGCGTCTGTCTAAGAGTAAATAAGAAACTAATGCACTTATATTTAGGGCGCGTTACGTGTTTATAGGTTTTTTATAATCATATTTATGTTGATTTGCCGGCTGAGTAATTTTCAGTTTATTTGAGCAATTTGATGTACTGAGCTAAAAACAGGCCTCTTAAGTTAAGTGCTTCTAACAGATTACTTTCAGCTGACGCACTGGGGTATTATTGTAAAAACGTGTGTTTATGGTTATTATGTATCTTATTTTTTAATTATATTAGACAGTTCCTAATTTTTTAAACGTCGGGAAGAACTTATTTAATAATCGAAATTGCGTCCTATTTAAAAGAATGTAGATGTTAGTAGGTATGTCCTTAATTTTATACATAAATTCAATAAAACGTATCTTTAATATATTAATATTGAATTAAAAATCTATTTAGATCCTACACTTCATTTTATATAATGCCATGATGTCCATTAACACGTGAAAAATATAAAAGACTGTAAAAAAAATAACAAAAAAATATCCGACTTTAAACAGTAGATAACTAAAAACTTAAAAATAAATTGACTTGGCACAAAGTACGTATTAAGTGTTAATTAAATTTTAAACACGAACTAAAAATGTGTTATTCTGCACTTCGTCGATCAATTTCTTTGTCTGTGCAGTTTTTGAATGATATAATAATTTAAATGATGTAATGAATATTCGTCCACATATTCTAGGCTTTGGCCATTAATATTTATATGTGTCTTTCATGTGTATGTCATGATCTTCGTTTTGCTCGTATTCATTTCTAGTCCTACAGCTTTGCTTTCCTTGTTTAGCGAGTCAATCATATCTTCGAGTTCGAGTAAGTTTTCTGAGAAAAGTAAGTATTATGTCATCCGCAAATCTGAGGTGGTGAATATGTCTGCCGTTAATATTAAAGCCCTTACTATCCCAATCTAGTTGTCTAAAGACGTTTTCTAGAGTCGAAATAAACAGTTTTGTAGAGAGGGGGTCCCCTTGTTTTACGCCTCTTTGAATCTTGAATTCGGGTCCTATTGTATCGAGCTGGATTCTCGCGGTAATTGATTTATAAATTTCTTTTATAATTTTTATATATCCCTCGTTTACCCACCGTGGTGATAGCGATTTCCAGATAGAGTCGTGAAAAACAGAACCAATTGCC